>CAHIKZ030000908.1:227500-230000 GCA_903632075.3 Acanthosepion pharaonis | reverse complement strand
ATATATATGTGTCTGCGTGTGTACTTGTGTGTATTTATATATGTATGAAAATAATTTGTCCCACAAGTGCTTTTTTCAATGTATAATGTATAATGTACCTTATAAAAAGCGCACAATATGGAATTTGTATTATTTAAAATGCTTTATATATTACGACAAAATACACAGTAATGTATATCTAAGTATGTATTAACTATATATGCAATGTTCACCTCATATATATATACATATATATATACATACGTATGAATATGTATATATCTATATATATATATACATGTATAGATATTCATACATATGTATATATATATCTATATATTATACATATGTATATATTTATGTGAATATGGATTATATATATATATATATCTGTGTGTGTACGTACATATGTATGTATGTATGTATGTACATACGCACAAAATCGATCTGCACAACTGTACATGATATAATTATCAGCTCAGTATTTCGTTGTAGAATTGCATTTCCACCAATGTCACGATTTCAACTAATATCTTATTGTCTGTCCCTCAATCGAAAAAAAAAAAATTCTACACTGATTGTTTGCGGCAGGCTGAAAAAAAATGGTAAAACAAGCCATTGCCGTATTGTTGTTCTAAATGCATTATTTTGTTTTAACATTTCCTTATTCATATTCCGTTTATCTCGTTCAAGATTTTTTTTTCTATTCCTTTATTCCCAGAACAACGGTTCTTAGCGGAATGTAATTGAACACTTGGAATATGAGTAGAATATTCCCACATAGCCTGCCATAACATGTTAATTTCACGCACTTCTTTCTTTCGTTATCTATAGACATCAGCGTACGTGCATTGGATCGTCTTGACGACCGATATATCTTTGAATGTCTTTCCTTGTCGACAGATTTTAGCTCCCTATCTCAGTCTGGTCACATGTAACTATCAGTCTAACTGTTTATCTGTCTGTCTCAGTTTGTTCGCATCCCTGTTTATCTATCTATCTATCTATCTATCTATCTATCTATCTATCTATCTATCTATCTATCTTTCCCCTATATATATATATATATATATATATATATATATATATATATATATATGAGTCTATCAATTTTAGTCTCTTCATATCTATCTATCAATTTTAATTTGTTCATATCTATCTATCTATCTATCTATCTATCTATCTATCTATCTATCTATCTATCTATCTATCTATCTTCCTATATATATATATATATATATATATATGTTTTAATATTTTCATATCTATCAATTTTAATTTGTTCATGTCTATCTATCTATCTATCTATCTATCTATCTATCTATCTATCTATCTATCTATCTATCTATCTATCTATCTATCTATCTATCTCTATGTATGTATATATCTATCTATCTAATCTTCCTTCTATCTAGCCATATAATATATATATTTTATAAATATTTATATATATATATATATATATATATATATATATATGAATGCATCACTTTTACACGCTATCTATCTATCTATCTGTCTGTATTTCATACTTTGTCGTTACATTCATCAATTTTTATGAAATAAAAGCATCATCCTTAATTCTTACCAGTGTCTGTTTACATCCTCCTATTGCACACACACACACACACACACATATATGTATATATATATATATATATATATATATATATATATATATATATATAATACGTTTCATATCTGTTTGTTCGTGATTTTTCTACCCATCCATCAGCCTGCCTACTCTTTTTACTTTTACTTTATATTTCAATTTTCATTATATCTTTTATTTTGTGCAATGTATATATATATATATATATATATATATATATATATATATATATATATATATATATATATATAGGCATAATGGGAAATAATGGGAATTCGAAATAGAGGTCGTATAATTCTTCATTTGACATAGTTACATCAAAGAAGGGTCGTGTAAGAAAAGATGAAGAGTAGCGTGTTTTGTTAATCTTCCATTTTGTTCTGAAAGATCAGTGTTTGAAATACCTGTGTGGTATAGGGTATCGAAATTTGATCCAAGGCGTCGGGGGGGGATACGCCACTAATTTTGTCTTAAAGCGAACTGATATTACATCTGTTTTCTCTCCTCCCATTCCACCTCCTACTTCCCCTCTCTTCTCTCTCTCTCTAAACATAAATATATATATATATATATATATATATATATATATATATATATATATATATGTGTGTGTGTGTGTGTGTAAATTTTGTCAAATTATATCTCTGTTTATGAATCTCTGTCTCTATAAATATATGTGTATCAATTTTAGTCTTTTTATATCTATGTGCATATCTGTCTCCCTCTTTCTCTCACTCTCTCTCTCTCTCTCTAAATATATATATATATATGCATAATTTTTAATCTCGTCATATTTATTATATATATATATATATATAATTGTGTATGAAAACCCACTACATATAAATATATATATATATGTGTGTGTGTGTGTATTATATCTATATATGTATATGTAGATATATATAC
>CAHIKZ030000908.1:215000-222500 GCA_903632075.3 Acanthosepion pharaonis | reverse complement strand
GCTATATCCACACACACACACACACACACATATATATATGTGTGTGTGTGTTTGTGTATATATATATATATATATATATATATATGTGTGTGTGTGTGTGTGTGTGTGTGTGTGTGTGTGTGTGTGTGTGTGTGTGTAGGAATCGGAGAGCCGAATTCGAATTCCAGTCGAATCCATTACATTACGTGCTAATACCCTTGGGAAAGGTGTGAATCCTCTTCTTCCCCCTCTTGCTATGGGTAAAATGCAGGACAGACTGGGTTCTATAGCCTTGGATGGCAACTGGTCTAGGAGAAGGACAACTCTGAATTCAAAACCTGCAGAGGGTCGTTCGGGGACCTTGTATTCGGCCCTTCAAAAAGTGTGGATGGTCCTGCACGAAACCTTCACCACTATAATCAAATCTCATGTGCTGTTGTTCGGCTGTCGGTTCCCTGGGAACTGATCTGTTTGACCTCATACGTCGAATTCGACGGGTGAGTTGAGTATATATATATATATATATATATATATATATATATATATATATATATATATATATAAAGAAATTTTGAAAAAACAAAAAAAATCCTTAAATGTAGTTAAATGAAAGAAATGTCGACGTCTGACGTTTCGGTTTATTAAACCTTTTCAAGACAATATTCATCAAAATACAATTCAGTTCAATATGACAAATACGATGGACATAAAAACACAAGTCTTATTCAGAACAGATAACTGAAAATTTGTCTTGAAAAAGGTTTAATAAACCGAAACGTCAGACGTCGACATTTCTTTCATTTAACTACATTTAAGGATTTTTGTTTGTTTTTTCAAAATTTCTTCATTCTATCGGATTTATATCCATTTACACTTGCTTATATATATATATATATATATGTATATTATACACTATTTATAATGGACACTTACATTAGTGTAGACGCTACATTTATTTATTATTAAACAGTGTATTTATTCATTTTCGTCAACCGGCTTTATTATATATATATATATATATATATATATATATATGGGGGGTGTAGAGAAAGAGGGAAAGAGTGATTAATAAAGGATAGATCTAGCGATATATATACATGTATAATTACAGATATTCATGTATATACCGACCTATGTCAATATTGAATTATCTGTCTCTACACACAGACACAGACGCACACATACATACACACACATACATACACCCACATATATGCGTGTGTGCTTTTGTATGCATGTGTTCATGTATGTGTCTCCGTGTTTCTTCATTGGGAAAATAAACATTTTATCACATTTACCAATGTTTATGCTATTATAAACTGTATACGCTAGTAAATATTTAATTATAATGTCCGTGATATATACGCACATAGATAGATAGATAGATAGATATATGTGTAATACTGAAACGTTTTAATTATACATATAATGACCAAAAAATTCAATATTATACACATATCTTTGTTCGCACCAGAGAGAGAGAGAGAGAGAGAGAGAGAGAGAGAAGAGAAAAATATGAAGGAACTTATCGATCAGAAAGTGTGTTCATGTCCATGTGGGTCTGCGTCCGCATCAGTATAAGATTGATTTACCAATTGTAGTCTAGATGTGGCACAGAGCTGCAACTACGGAACACCCAGTGAGAATCGAACTCACTAATTCAGTCGTAATTGATCTAACGATTGCTAACAATTACACCACGTTGACGTACCCAGTGATTTTCCAAGAGTACCTTAGATGCAGCACGAGGCCGAATGTAAGTGGCACTCACTGATTATTGAACTCACTATTCAGTCATAATTGTTCTAGTGCGACAAGCTTGCTAACCATTACACGGACTCGAGGTTCCCCAAAATCATTTTCTAAGCGTAGCTTAGATGTAGCACAAGGCCAGAACTACGGAATACCCAGTGAGCACTCAGTCGTAACTGATATATCTAGACAAGTTTGCGAACCATTTCACGACATCAAAATGCACAAATGATTTTCTAAACGTAGCTTAGATGTGGCACAAGGCTAAATGTATGGGACATCCTGTGAGGATCGATCTCCCGACTTGTTCTAGCGAGACAAGCTTGTTAACCATTACATCACATCAAAGTGCCATTTATTTTGCTGAACGCAAACCTGACAAGTATGGAGTACCGAGCGAAGATCGCACGCACTCATCTATTGTAACTCATGTAGCCAATCAAGATGGTAACCATTACTTCACATCGGAGTGCCCTTTATTTTGCTGAACGCAGACGTGTCAAGTATGGAGTACCGACCGAAAATCACAGGCACGCGTATGTCGTAACACATCTAGCCAATCAAGTTGGTAACCATTACATTAAATCGAAGTGGCCTTTATTTTGCTGAACGCAGAAGTGTCAAGTATGGAGTACCGACCGAAAATCGCATTAGTCTGTCGTAACTCATCTAGCCAATCAAGATGGTTACCATTATATCACATCGAAGTGCCCTTTATTTTGCTGAACGCAAACCTGACAAGTATGGAGTACCGAGCGAAGATCGCACGCATTAGTTTGTCGTGACACATCTAGCCAATCAAGTTGGTAACCATTACAGCAGAGTTGCGCAAAGCAAGGATTAATCGGTCTCCTGTAATATTCGACGATCCTGAAAAATCGAGATGTTCTTAAATAACTCACCAGATTGAGAATGTCATATAAATGCCGTACATGGAGTTAAAACCCACTCAGAAATATCTGAACTGTCCGCTGCATTAAACCACTTCCTCGCATCGCTGGTTATTTTTACGCCTGTGGCTTTTACCCTTCTTTGGACCTTGTGTACTGGCGCTATACAATCACAAATAAAGCACTGTACCAAATGTAAGAAACCACATTGCTTGAGGTCTTTCAACAGCAGTAACAACTCAAATGGATATATAACTTGAAGAGAAAATAAGAACATAATCAAGATTTCGATATTCCACACTACATCAGATAAAAGGTTAGTAAGGAAATTCCCATCAATACTGGAAAGATCGATAACAGACGTGAGAAACTTATTTTCTAAAAAATTGTTTTAAAAGAAAGATTTTATACAAAATCTGCACAGTCAATGAATACCGATTGTTTCCTCATAGGGAAACTAGCAATATATACTAATTGTGCTTATCTCTCTCTTCTTTAGTTCACACGACCGTTACGCTCTGCTAATACCTCATAAATAATGGACTATTCCGTTTTGACGTATCAGAGACGCTACTTGGTTTCAGCGAAAAAGAAAGAAAGATAGAAGTGTTTAACGTCTCTTGCTAATACTTCATAAATAAAGGACCATTCAGTTTTGATCGTCTGAGATGACAAAGTACAACACAGACGATACATGGTTTCAGTGAGAAAATGAAAGCAAGACAGAAGGAGAATATCCAAATGGAAACATTTGTCGATGTCAAATACTTTCATATCCTTCAGGCGGTTATGTGCCATGCGTGATACACGCTTAGGCGATCATGTATCCTTTGATACATGACTAAACCATAGTAGGTCGCCATTTCTTTCTGCGGTAGACCAGTTGCCATCCATGGGTATAGAACACGGTCTGTCCTGCTATTTACCCATAGAAGAGGATTTATACCTTTCCCAAGTGTATTAGCACGTAAGTGAATGTAATGGATTCGACCGGAATTCGAACGCGGCTCCCCGATTCCTCAATCCGAACCGCTATCCATTACTCCACCGTGCCTCTCAACTTTTTGTAATGGCTACCAGCATTCGTATTTACGATTGTTATTTCAATATTCTGTCATAGTTGTTAAGTTCTAATATTTGACGATGTGTTTGTGGAAATTCTACGGATATTTTATTGTCGCAGAAATCAGTATGAGCTTATTCAATCACTAACTGAAGAATTATCAGAAATTTCAAGTTAGAAAACAGTGAATTTTCACAGGCTAAAATTAATGATCTGTCTATATTTCAGAGATGAGGTATTAGGTAGACTATTTACATTACTCGGACTCAAAGGGTGTGAGTTCAATACCTGGTTAAGGCAGTGGAGAACATAGAGAGAGGAATTAACAGGAAATAACTGATAGTTGACATCCATGGCATGTGGAACTAGAACAGTCTACCCGTGAGCGAAATAAAGGGTTCAGTTCGATATTCCATCCAGCTGAAGAAGACCGGAGCGTACAACGGCCGAAACGTTGTAATAAATATGGCGACAAAGATGAGGACAATAGTCCGAGTAATGTAAATAGTGTAAATTTAATTACTGTTAATGACACTCTGTGTGTGCGTGTGTGTGCATGTGCGCGCGAGCTTCTGTGTGTGCGCGTGTGTTGGTGCGTAAGCGCTCCTTTTCCTCTGCTCCTATCATTTTCTCCGATTCTCGTGTTTCTACATCAAAGTTAGCTTAATTTGATGGTTCAGTTTATTTTTATAGGATAGTATCGTTTATTCCTTCAACTTCCCTCTTACCATGAACCTATAAAGACAGTTGATATTCAGGAAAATATTATCTCAGATACAAATGACTCACACATAGATGATCAGGTTTAAATTTCTTAATCATTACAATAAAATCAACCAATATATATATATATATATATATATATATATACGGATAAAAGGTTATAGTTGTTCCCATGAGTGAAAAATGATGCATATTTTTTTTTTAAAATAAGAGAGAAACTGCAAACGTTTTTGGTTACAATGTGGATTTGTTTTAGTATATATATTATATTTTATTCTTCATATTTCTGCTACTCGAGTTGCTGCACTCGTGACCTTCTTCAGGCAAAAAAAATATTATATTTTAAAAAGGAATACATTTTCATTTTTGTTCTTGTAATGTTTCTTTGTTCGTTTCTGTATTTGTAGTGAGCCTTGATCTAATTTCTGGACTGTTGTCAAAAATTCACTTTGGCCAACAGTCCAAATATATATATATTGTCAGCTGTCAACATATCTCATAACACCCTTGAGCACTTAGCCTTGGAGCGGGTAGAATGGAGATCAACGTGTTTTAGTGGACTCAGCAGTTTTCAATCTGCTTGTCTGAAACTTCATCAAGAAGCGAGAGCAAGATCTAAAAGGCCAGCCAATCTAACATCTCACTCTTGCTCAATATGTGGCCTCCTTTGTAAATCACTAGCGGGTCTTAAGTAACACTTAAGATTATCGCACAAAATTTCATAACTGAATCAATTAAGCTGTCAGATCCACATACGTCGAAAACGCCGGGAAAGTCCATTATCATTATTATTGTTATTATTATTATTATTTGTATATATATATATATATATATATATATATATACATTATTTGCATATATATTGTATATTATATTATTGCATTATATATTATATTATTATATTATATTGTTTATAGTGCTGTCTTGTTTTATGAAACAATACGCTTTTCTAACCAAGATAAGAGTTACAATTTTTCTATGTGTGACCATTATTTTATCAGCCTCGATCACCAACTCTTTTGATATAATGGACAAGATACGTATTTCGTTATAACGAAAATAAATGATATAGGTTTGAAAATGTGAATGTACTTTTCTTAAATACATGTACACAAATATATATTTATTGGGCGAATTAATGAAAACCTGGAAAAAAATCTTTGTAATATGTTTGGTTGTCTGGAAGGACTCCGTCGGAATCAATGTTGTCCTTCTTCGGGTCAGTTACGAATCAATTTAGAGTACATTAACGCGCCTTAGTTTTTGCGATTCGGTCTAAAGCACGTGTGATATAACGACAGTTTCTCATGCCATGGAGGACACAGGTTGGAATCCTGCCGAAGATCACATGTCTTTCTTTAATAAGATTTCTCGAATATTCAGAACGGCAGACGAAAAGAAATAAATATACTGTTTAATAAGTAAACAGAGCGTTTATTAAATTATGAGTATCCACTAAAAAATATCGTTTAAGTAATGACTATATACGTAATAACTGTTCAGGTCTAAATTTCTCAATCTTTGCAATCCATATATATATATATATATATATATATATATATATATATATATATATATTGGAAAAGATCAATGACAAAGGGTCACTTGGATCCACGGCATACGGTCGCGAAAATGTTGTCATATACTGTCTACCGTAATATTTCGTTACTTACTGTTTAACTTTCTATTTACATTATTCGAACTATTGTCCTCATCTTTGTCGCCATATTTTTCTCAACGTTTCGGCCGTTGTATGCTCCGGCCTTCTTCAGGTGTTTAGAATGTCGAACTGAACGCTTTTATTTCGCTCACTTGGATGGACTGTTCTACTTCCACGTGCAATGAATAACGGATGTCTGTTATCAGTTATCTCCTGTTAATTCACCTCTCCAAGTTCTCCACTGCCTGAAGGACACATCACACAGTTAATAAAGGCGTGGGTTATATATATATATATATATATATATATATATATATATATATATATCCAGTAAGATGTTTTTTAATACTATAATATATATATATATATATATATATATATATATATATATATATATATATATATATATATATATATAGAGAGAGAGAGAAAATAGATATCTGTCTATATTCTGATATGAGGCATTATTCGGACAATTGACCTCATCTTTGTTGCCATATTTATCAGAACGTTTCGGCGGTTGTACGCTACGGCCTTCTTCAGGTGGTTGGAATGTCAAACTCAAGGAGATATGGCACAGTGGATGATTGTGCTGCCATTCATTCATACACATTCGCAAGGGTGCAAGCAGTTTATTCGCTGCTCTTTTTTTGGCAAATTCTATGCGTGTTAAATTCTCCAGGTTCTCTTTCCTCAGTATGTCTCCCAGAAATTTCAGCAGTCTCATTTTGACTGTAAGAGTGCAATTAAGTATACATATATATATATATATATATATATATATATATATATATATATGAAACATAGCATCTCATCAGGTGCTTGATGAGATAATATGTTGCATCGAAACATTAATGCATTTTTGTAGCGGAAATATGCATATTCGAATGAAATATACGATAATAAAGAATTATAGCTCTACTTTCGTATTGAGCTCCTTCTTAACTATAAGATTTCCTTTTGTCTTTATTTATATTGCCATTTTACAGATATATTCCATTTGAAATTTATATATATATATATATGTGTGTGTGTGTGTGTTTGCGTTGCTTTGTGTGTTTGTGTTTTTTTTTGTTTTGTCTGTATTCATATTCTCATTTTACAGATATATTCCATTTGAAATTTTCATATATATATATATATATATATATATGTGTGTATATGTGTGTGTGTGTCTGTGTGTGTGTCTGCGTATGTATGTATATTTCTAAAGAACTTTGCTAGAAAAGAACACTGTGGCCGAGCCGGTCTAAAACACGTCAAATGTAAAGACGATTTCTAGTGCCAAGAAGGACACAAGTTTCGAATCCTGTCGGAGAGCGAATCTTTTGTTTTAATAAGATTTCTCGAATATTCAGGACGGTAGCCGAAAATAAATGAATGTGCTGTTTAATAAATAAACGGTGCGTCTATTCAAATACGGGCATCCACTA
>CAHIKZ030000908.1:207500-210000 GCA_903632075.3 Acanthosepion pharaonis | reverse complement strand
TTCCATAATGGATAATTTTTCGAAAGTATGAACGGATTTAAAAAAAAATTAGCAGACATAATATCTGTAATATATTCAATCATATATATATATATATATATATATATATATATATATATATATATATATATATATGTATGTGCGTGTGTGTGTGTGTGTGTATTGGTCGTTTCTGTTTGAGTACCTAATCATTTATTTGATAGCTGACCTTGCTTCATTACCTATCTGCAGCAGTTGCAGATGGGGTATTGTAAGCCGTGACGACAGTGTACTTTTTAAACAAAAAATTTATTTAAATTTGAATTCGAAACCATGTTTAAATGTTCGATCCAGATGCGAAATATTTCCTTTTTTATTATTATTATTTCACCTAAAGCAAGGCAATAAAGCCACTAAGACGCAATGGGGTTACTGAGTTTGACAGAAAAAGTTTAAAATTTTTAAAGAGAGTGAACAATAAAAGAACAGGAATCAAAGCAGAATATGACAATTTATATTGCATTTAAATCTCCTTCACTGGAAAGCGAGAGGCCAGAAAAGTGATCCAAAAGTGAGAAGTACGGAAGAAGGAATTTTTAGCATAGAACTTACGGTTATATGTAGCCATTTAAACTGGTTTAAACAACCATTTCCTACCACAGGAGCTTATTATGCCTTATTAAATTAGATAGGTTCGCCTATTGTCCTGTTCACACTCCTCCCCTTTGAGCAGGATTAGCGGTTTGCTCCTTGTTTATTGATTTAGGATTGGGTTTCCGGTTTTCTCTTTAACATCCAGTAGCGCCTTTCGTCTTAGTGGCATTATCGCCTTGCTTGGGTTGAATTGATAAAAGGATCTCTGTACTATCTTGGATTTTGTGTCACCCTTCATAAAGCAAGTTCTTCGTTTACATAAGAGCAACGCTTTTTTCTTTGCTTCTATTTTACTTCTACGCCATCTTGGTATCTATTCTGGGAAAATCTCTTCAAAATAACTGACTGTTAGCAGATTAATTATAAGGTGTGTGCAAAGGTTTCCATTTAAAACCGATTTTCCACTAACTCGAGATTTCAAATCTAGCGCCGGTGACTTGTTCCAATTTTGTTTTTCCTCTTGTTTCTTACCGATAAATACTATTTCTTCGCGCTAAAAGCAGGTCGATCCCGTGAAACGTTTCCTAAGCCGAATTGCTGTAAAGCGAAGAAGCACTTCTCATTAATTTCTGAGCGAAAATTTTTTGAGTGTTCGCTGAGATTAAACGGGCTGCAATGATTGACTTTCATTTTAGAAAACAACACGTTTGCAAGGATGTTTTGAATGCCTAAAAAGTACTGTATAGGGTAATTAATCCACCAGAATATTGTATTTAAAGCCACCGACGTCAGCCACGGCAAGCAATGAACCCCGACATTTTGAATGTCGTGGCAGGCGCATACAGATTTTTTCCCTGGTTACACTGAACGATTATCACATATAAATTAGTAAATGGATTATTCACTTTACATTATTTCGGATAGTGGGGTGGGGGATCTACGAATATCGTTATTTATTTATTTTGTTGTTTTTGTAAAAGTGATTTGGCATAAATCGTTCTATCGAAAAGCCGAAGATACTTATAGATTACTTTTTGGCTATGGTTACACTCAAAACATTTTCCAATATGATTTAATGGTAGCATATTATTCGCCGTACATTTCGGAAAAAAACCTGTACAAATGAACTTTTTTTTTTCGTAATAGTAAAATATAAAAATCAATCTTTCGAAAAGGGGAAGATAAGTGTAATTTCTTTCGACTGATTGCTTTTTGACAAATTACTTCGTAATACAAGTTGAACTTTTTTATTCAAAAGTCTTGCGATGCGACCTTAATTCAAAAACGTGTCGTCTGTAAAATGATTTGGCGAATTCAAAATAAGAGAAAAAAAAAGAGAATTTAACAATCTTTAAAATATATATTTACTAAAATATGCTTCATTTAAAAATGTTTAAAAATGTAAGAGAAGTCTAAACCTATTTTGGATCCTGTGCAGCCCCCTCCTCAAATATAGAAGAGCACGCAGGCCCAACAAAGTGTCACTTGGCCTTTAAATAGTTTATCTATCTTAATACGTGGCGAAAGGTGATTGGCTCTCTCTATCCGTCACAGCACGTGATCTAGCCGGCGACAGAAATGAATACAAGATGTTGTTTAATAAGTTGGTATATTAATTATATAGGAGGAAAAAAAAATATTCTCGGGTCGATATTTGCAGGCATCGTGGTCTGCTGAGAAAAGTATGAGGAGAATTTTGAATAATTTTAGTCATTCGGAAAAAGAGGTCAAGGATTTCGCTTTTTTAATAAAATTTTCTTCGTTCCTGTTACGTATCACTCGTTAGACATTTGTACGTAGATACATTCATTATTTTAGTTTCGACACTTTTTCTGGCTTTTTTGTTTGTTTGTTTTTCGAATCATTCTGTGCAAAATTTCACATCATTCTTTTTTTTTTTCTTAATGAAAAAGGCTTTATGTTGTTT
>CAHIKZ030000908.1:157500-205000 GCA_903632075.3 Acanthosepion pharaonis | reverse complement strand
GTAATGAAGACGACGCCGAAAGAAGGCCTTTGCACAGAACAGAATGAAAATGTCGAGAATGCTGAGGTGGTGGTCTGGGGTCTGGAGATGTGAGTCTAGAAGAACGCTATTCAAAACGCTGGACAGGAGGAAGCCAGGGAAGAGACGAGAAAGGAAGATAAAAGAAGGGAGGGTAAAACTAAAAATAAAAGCAAGGGAGCGCAAAGATGATACAGAGAGTAAAGATAGAAACAATAGATAGAAAAGATAAAGGTAGAACTATGGACGAAAAGGATGGAAATTTTTATAAGGAAAAGTAGAATGGTCAGGAATTAGATAAGAGAGGCGAAAATTGGCGAGTAAAGATATAAAAGGAGAGTAAGGAGTAAGTGAATCAAAACTGAACGAGAACAAAAGAAAAAGGAAAGTGACGTAAGAGAAAAGCGATAGCGGTAAAAGAAGAGCAAGAATAGTGAAGGAAACTAAACAGAAAAAGCAAACAAAAAGAATTGGAAAAAATGAGGAACAATATGAAGTTAGGAGAAGGCAAAGGTTTCAGGAGAAAAAGAGAGAAGATCGAAAAGGGAGAAAATATCATGCGAAAAAGATAAAGAGAATGAAAAACCAGAAAGAAAAGTGACAGATAAGCAAAGAGAAAGATAACGAAAGAATCAGAAGAATAACTAGGAAAAGGGGAGGGGGGCGAATGGTAGGAGAAATATGAGAGTAAGAAGAAGGAAAAGATTCAAGGTAAAAGTTAAATAAAGAGAGGAAAAGGAAGAGAATAAGGGGAGAGTAAATTATATAATAAGAAAAGAGAGAGTAAGTGGAGAGTAAGTATAAGAACAGGAGAGTAAGTATAAGAAAAAGAGAGTAAGAAGAATAAACTGGAGAACAAGGAGAATAAAAGGGAGAGTAAGGAGAAAAAGAAGATATTAATGTGAAGAAGATTAAGAAAATGGTGAATAAAGAGGATAAAAAGAGAAAAGAGAGATCAAGATTAAAAAAGCGGATAAAAGAAAGCTTAAAATGAATAAAGGGAAGGGTAAACTGATTAAGAAAAAAAGAGAGTGTAAAGAGAGAGAAGACGGAGAGAAAAGCGAATAAGAAGAGGGCAGTAAAGATATTAAGAAGCGAAAGTGGAGAGCAAGGTGAATGGGGGTGGGGAATAAAAGAGAAAGTAAATAAAATAAGAAGTAAAAAAGAAGATTGAAAAAGGTTTAAAAAGAAAAGTGAAAATTGAGAACGGCGATACGGAGAGTAAGGAGATAAAACTAACGGGAGAGCAAGGGAAATGAGGAGAGAAAAAATCGAGAGTTAGTGGAGAAAGTGAGAGTGTAGATATAAAAAAAAGAAGGTGACCCCCCTACACCCCCCAAAAAAAGAACCTAGAAAAAGAAAAGAAAAGAAAAAAAAAGGAAAATAAAGATTTGGAATGGAATGTAAGAATCAGTCAATGAGAAGCGAGGAAAGATCTCGGATCGACAACCAACATCTAGTCGAAAAGAAGAGTCAATGCTAAAGCAGCGAAGACGATACAATGGTAAAACTAACAATAATAAAAAGAAGAAAAAAAAAAACTAGAAGGAAATAGATTGCAAATAACGATAGCCCCATATGAAGAGCAAGGATGCAAAACAGGATTAAGGAGAGTACATATGGAAAAGGATTGAAAAGCAAGAGAGGATTTTGCTGGAGTTGTAGTTGCGGTGAGGAGTTCATTACAGCGAAAGCTATGTGTTTGCCTTGTAAAAGACGAAAGAAAAGCCGACTAGGGAAGGACTGAAAGGAGGGACGGCGTGGTACTGGGGTGTGGAGATTTCTAGATGAAAAGAAAGGAGAGCTTGGCAGCGGTATCGGTTTCGTCCGTGGATGGTAAACGCTTCGGTGCTGGCAAGGAGGAGGGAGAAATGTCCAATGCTAATGAAGCGTGCCGAAAAATATTGGCAGTGATAACGAGTAAAGTGAGGATAACAGAGAGAAAGTGAATTTAAATTTGTCGAGACAACCATAATTTGCCTTTGTGAAAAATTTGTTGAGCGAATATGACTGTTCATTATTTTTCAAACTTTTGTGAATCTGATAGCAAATGTCTTTCGGCCCCAATCCCCACGTGGAAGAGGAAAGAGAAGGACAAAACGCGATAAGTTGGAAAATAAACAAAATGGAAGAAAAAGATGAATGAGAAACGCCGGACGAGAAACATTTTTCATGGAGCGGTAAGATAACTTTTTCTTTAATTTTTATAGGTACTGAGAATTTCTTAGCCTGGTCAAGAAGCCGATCTACAAAGAAAACACAATTGATATTTGGTTATCTTTTAGGAAATAGGTCTGCGCAAATATCTATCTATCTATCTATCTATCTATCTATCTATCTAATTTTGTTAATCTCCAATTCAGATGTGCGAGCGGTACAATATATCGCTACTCGAAATGAGAAATCAGAGAGCCGAGTTCAAATTCCAGCTGGGCTCGTTATATTCACTTACGCGTTAATACCCTTGGGAAAGGCATGAATCCAATTTCTTCGCCAGCTATGGGTTAAATAGTAGTATTAAAAATAATCTGGAAAAAATCATTGTTATTCGCAAAAGATTGTTAACGCAATATTCGCTTGCAAAAAAAATAATAGATTCTTATTATCCAGAATACATTTCAGTATTAAATAAAGGATGGATAAACCGTAAAAAACAAAATCAATCATAGTTTAGTCGATAATACGTAAAAATATATCAATCTATTTTTATTTCAAAGCTTTCCCGGCGTATCACAGATTTGTTCCTGTGTCTGTGCGCGCGTGCGTCTTCTGCTGAGATGATCACATATTTCGAAAAGTTCGGTGTTCCAGCATCGATAAGAAAATAAAAATTGACTCTCTCCTCATTTAGAATATTGGCGAAACATGATCTTCCTACTCAATTTCTATATATATTTGTGCTTTCTCTGTTAATGGAATTAAACACTGCGTTCACGCGAGTGTGTGCGTTAAACAAGCGGGTAAATGATTAAATTTGCTAAAATGTAATACAAGAAACGCTTTCCAGATTTAAAGTAAAATGATACACACACACACACACACACACACACACACACACACACACACACATATATATATATATATATATATATATTTCGCCTCAATTTTTTTTAAACCTTATATTGAAATATATTGTTATTTTACTTTCTTTCTCTTTTAATATGAAAATTTTTTCATCTTTTTTCGTTTTTTCACTTTCTGTTCTTTTCGTCTTGACAAATTGGCTCCATTTATTAAACAAAAAAAACTTCGGTTTGAAGAGATGAATATTTGTATATTCATGAAATAAATTATAACTGAATGGATTTTTAAGAAGCGCCTGGACTCATTATATTTGCTCTGTTCTTACATTGAGCTCTCTTTGGATTCATGTCCTCCTTGGAATTATCCTATTAATTAACTGATATTATATATATATATATATATATATATATATATATATATATATATATATATATATATATGTGTGTGTGTGTGTGTGTGTGTGTGTATTTATAGTAAAGGTATATTTAGCCAGCAACCTTTCTTCTAAATATGTTATATTGAATATGACAGACAGAGAAAATTTAATTAATTGTTTATTTAGTCTTCCCTGCAAACTTCCATTTTTTTTCGTTTCGGAGGTATAAGGGAATGAAAAAAAATGTCTGTATCGTCCTTCATGTTTGACTGTTTAAGATGTTTTATTTGTGTGTGCGTTTTTTCCGCGCTTCTCGTGTTGAGCCCGACAGGGATTCGAGTGAGCATCTTTCTATTTCTTAAAAAGAACAACTTTCAACACAACATTGACACTGTTAAATAAGATGAAATTGATAGTGGGAGCGAGATGTTTAATATACAAGGTCTCTCTCAACGAGAATGTTTCCGTTAATGTCATTTATATAGAATTTTAGTGTTTCCGACCAGAATTTTTCTTAAGGGTTCGCGTACTGCTCTCACAACACGCTATGAGAAAAAGGTAACTTATTCTTGTTACCAGAGAAAATTGACAACTCACCTGATAATGATATTAATCGAAAATGGTCAGGGAAAACACCACTGTGGACAATTTTTCACAGTCACCGAAATAGAAAACGTTTAAGGACACAAGAAAAATTGAAGAAAAAATCGACAACGAAACATTTCAGAAAAGAAAGAATAACAGGCCGGTTTTAACAATACATACATATAATAAGATAAAGAATGAAAAGGAACCTTTTTATCAATCTAACGTGTTACACTTTTTCATCAAAGAATGAGATAAGGAATACACAATATTTAAGATTTTTCAATTAGGCTGAGAATCCGTTAATTTTTTTTTTTTTTTTGGCGGGGGGACTTCGAAAGAACGTGTGGTCTCTCCTTGAATTCGAATAGACATGAAACATTTGTAACCAATGAAAACCAGAAAGCACAAAAGTAAAAATAGCAGAATTTCTTTTTCACTATGTCTCATTCTCTGATGAATCTTTAATAAAGTGAAAGAAATTAGCTTCCTATTTGTTTTTTTATCTCATCATTTTGTCGGATTCCGATCCATATTTTTTCTCAAGTCACACACACACATATTTATTTGCCAAGCGTAGCTTAGATGTGGCACAAGGCCCAATGTATCGATAGAATAACCAGTGAGGATCGAACTCACTATTCTCTCGTAACTGTTTTAGCAAGACAAGCTTGCAAACCATTACAACACCTCGAAGTGCCACGTACACGCGCAGACATATATAGTTAATTTTCATGTAGCATTATTCTCAATTTATATACGTATATGCAAATTATAAATTTGAATTCAAATTTGCTTAGCGTTACCTCTTTTTCTCTTTACCAAATCAAATTGGGAGTTTTTAAATTTGAACCAGAAAAATCTTTTTTTCTGCAAAGTAAAACATTTAGAGAAATATATTTTACTAAATTTATATGCAAGTAATTCTTTTATGGGTTAAATTGCAGCGAAATAGAAGTGGGTGCAAAGGAGAAAAAAAAAACTGAAATTTTCGTCCTAAACGATTGTAGAACTCATCCATCGCCTATGTGTGAACTGCTGGGCACATATGGCACTCGATAAGAATTCCAGGGTTACCTGCACTGCACATGATAATGCATTTCGTTATACAGTGCGTTGGTATAAGAAACTAAAATATTTTTTACATTTGCTTTCGAGACAGGTGTATATCATCAAAATTGGAATGAGTAAATAAAGTGTGATTCCTTATATAATCAACGATAAGACATATATATATATATATATATATATATATATATATATATATATATATATATATATATATATGTGTGTGTGTGTGTGTGTGTGTGTGTGTGTGTGTGTGCGCCTGCCTGACGACTGCGTGCAGTAGCGCGCTCTAAACTGCAGTGATGGATCAGGGTCATATGTAGGCCAGATTATTGATATATATATATATATATATATATATATATGGAAGAGAGATGGAAAGGTTATATGTAGCCAGGTAGAGATAGATAAGAATAAATAGATATAGAGTAATTTATGTAAGTATATATATATATATATATATATATATATATATATATATATATATATATATATATATATGTATTAAAAGTATCTCTCGAAGAGACCGTAAGGTTGAAAACGATAGTCCTGTATTTTAATTGACCTCCTGATTTTTTAAGGTTAAAACCTCGGCATGTTATTTTATTTTTTACTTATTTTTTTTTCTAATATGTATTGAGCACT
Source organism: Acanthosepion pharaonis (assembly GCA_903632075.3). Classification (NCBI taxonomy): domain Eukaryota; kingdom Metazoa; phylum Mollusca; class Cephalopoda; order Sepiida; family Sepiidae; genus Acanthosepion; species Acanthosepion pharaonis. The sequence goes on along the minus strand of CAHIKZ030000908.1, from coordinate 199,284 downwards.
TTTAATACTACTGTTTCCGGGTCTGATTCAACTCTGACCATTAACCTTTATATATATATATATATATATATATATATATATATATATATATATATATATATATATATTATATGATTAAAAGTGAGATAAAATAATTTTATTTCAAATCATTGTATTTTCCACCGTAAAATACACGCTAAATTTCTCATACCAGTTTATGGCTAACCGCTAATCCTGTAGAAAAAGATTTTTTATCAAAATTTTGATGATTCTAAAAAGGATTAAAAAATATAATTTTCCCATCACAAAATACTTTTGATCTTTCCTTTAAGCAATTACTTAAAAATTTGTGCGATAAATGTTTGTTTTTTTTATTAAGTTTGTGGTATTTTATATGATTTATGCTCATTTATGCTTTTACAGAATCTTTGAAGGTATATAGACATACATGCATGCATACATACACACACACATATGTGTGTATGTATATATATATATATATATATATATATATATATATATATATATATATTATATATATATATGTTTATATATATATATATATATATATATATATATATATATATATATATATATGCATGTTTGTATGTATATGTTCTACATATGTGTATATGTCTGCATACATAACACACACGTGTCGAAATACAGAATAATGTAAACCTACACGCAGGTTATTATCATATCAGTTGTAGCAGTAATTCTTTGAAGCATGTGACATTGAGGGAAATGGTAGCATGATCACCGACGGTGGAGCTGTTGAACTGGTTATCTAATAAGAAAAAGGCCGGCTGTTGAAAGCGTGTGAATCGCGTAGAGAACTTGTCATTGAAATGAAGAAGAAGAAGAAGAAAAACAGAAGATAGAATAGAACAAAAGAAAGATAGCATGAAAGATTGAAAAATTGAAAGAAAAAAAAGTGAAAAGAAAAAATAATTAATGAATGAAGGAATGAGTAAAAGGGATGCAATTATCAGATATATTGTTTTGTGAGATAATTAAGAATTACGGATATTATATCATATATATTTTCTTATATATCTTTAAATTTTAATTACGAAGCATAAATTATATTTACAATAGAGACGTCTAATTATTTTCTCTCGAACTTTTCTTTCCCCCACTTCATTTCTGTCCCTATCTGCTTCAATCATTAAACAAGGTTTGAATGAACGGTAAATATTTCTTTGCACATTATACGTCCCTAAGTTATTTTTCTACATTGGAGCTGGTATATCGAAGTGTTCCTAAAAATAACATTAGAAAACAAGCACACACATAAAAAAATTGTTTCATCGTTTATATGACGTCACATAACTTGATATAGGTTCAATCAAACGTCGGAATTAAAAATAAAACTATTCTATATAAATATATAGGAAACAATCCTTAAAACCAAATGTATAATCATTCGGCAAAATAATATAACTTAAAAATAAATATGAACTTTGGCAAATTTCCCGATAATCACAGCTCCGAATTCGGAAACTTGAAAAATTAAATCAAAAAAATTGATAAACAGAACTTATCCATATTTATTGAGCAAACATGTTTAACAGAATTATTGCTGGCGGAATGCACCATATATATATATATATATATATATATATATATATATATATATATATATATATATATATATATGTGTGTGTGTGTGTGTGTGTGTGTGTGTGTGTGTGTGTGTGTGTGTGTGTGTGTGCAAAAAACATATTTAAAGGTATGGTGTATTTATGGTTATCAGGTATCGCTGCTTTTAAGTTCAGTCCTTACTGGGTGCCCCATACATTTGGTCTTGTGCCACAGCTTAGCTGCGCTCAGATAATCATTATTTATTAATGCTTAATATCAGATATAAAGTGTATGTTATGCCTGAAGATTGCGTTCAAGCATGATGCTGACCTCAATGTCGATTTTTCTGTTGGACACACACACATATGTATATGTAGTGATGTAAACGTGCATATATATATATATATATATATATATATATATATATATATATATATATATATATGAACATTTAAATCACTTCCAAAATCTACCTTAATGTTCAGACATCAGGCTTTTGGTGTGTCAAACTCCTTTTTTATTTTAGGCGAAAAATTTTCACCATCCCTCCCATATATATATATATATATATATATATATATATATATATATATATATATGTAATGATACAATATAGTAATCCGTATGGAGTTTCAGGAGGATATAGATCCAGGGAGAGCTCTATGTGAAAAAGACAGACCAAAATAATTATTCAAACACTTAAAATAATAATAAATTTTTATTTCATGAGAGTTTTTAAAAAAACAGCTCTCAATCTTCAAGACCTACAATCCACACACACACACACACACACACACACACACACACATATATATATATATATATATATATATATATATGCGAGGAGAGGTACGAAAAAAAAGATAACTGAAAATGAACTTATTAATTTCCCGCTGAGTTCGTTTTAATAGTCGTTTAGTGGAAAAGGGGGCCCTGATTAACAGATAGATGAAATGGGTGATGAGACTTTGGAGATAGATAGATAGATAGATAGATAGATAGATAGATAGATAGATAGATAATTCTCTATCTAATCGGACATATTTAAATTAGCTATTATATTTTTGCTTTCGTGCAAGTTTTAACCACCTTGAGATTTACTTATTTATGTGAATATCTGATATTGGCTGACGACTCAGTCTGTTTTACCTGATTTTCTGATGAGTTGGTCGGTTCGACTAAACTCTCACTTCAGCCAACCAAAATGTTGTTGGTCGAATTAAATTTAGAAAATTATAGTAAATCTTGTTTTATGCGCTTAGAAAGAGACAAGTTTATCGTAAGCCCTTCGCTTGAGTAGTTTTATCTTTTATTCATTCTCTCTCCTTCCCTCGACACCTTTAAATTGATTGTATCTTTCTTTTCTCGCTTTCAGAGTTTCTTTTAACTTCGATATTCTTTCTCCTCCTCTCTTTTTTTTTTCATCTTATATATTTTTTTTTCTCTTTCTCCTTGTCTAATTTCTTCTTTAGGTTTTTTTTTTGCATGCTTTTTTCCCCTCTTGACATTTTTTCTTCCTGCTGGTTGTCCTTTTCTTTCTCCTCATCTTCTTCTTCATTGTTATTTCTTATCTATTTTCTGATCGCTGTCCTTCTTCATTTCCATTCTTCTTTTTCCTCTTCTTTTTCTACTCTATTCTTCTTCTTCTTCTTCTTCTTCATATTATTATTATTATTAGTAGTAGTAGTAGTAGTTGTAGCAATTGTGGTATTAATTCCGCATATTCTTCTTTTTCATTTTGTTTGATTTCTTCCATATTTCTTTTCTCCATTTCTTTCTTCCTTTATTTAACATTGCCTTTTTCTTTTCGTAAATTTCACTTTGTCTTCTCATTTTCTTTTCTTCCTCGTCATTTTCTTATTCACTTCTTTTCTTTTTCTTCTTCTTCATCATCATTATTATTATTATTATTATTATTATTATTATTATTATTATTATTATTATTATTATTTTCTTTCTCTTTCTTATCCAATTACTTTATCAGTATTTCGTCTTTTATTGATTTTTTCTCCTTTTTCCTGTAGTTCTCTTTTCCTCCTCTTACTCTTCTTCCTCCTTCAACCCCTTAACTCCCCCCCTTTATATGTTCTTCTTTCTCTTCCGTTTCACTGCCTCCTATTTTCTTTCTTTATCTCGCCTTTTCTTCGAAGTTATCCTTTTCTTTTTCATTTTTTCTTCTTTTATTTTCTCCGTTCTCTGCTTTTTTCTCCTCTTCTTTTACTTCAAACCCTTTTCTTCTTCACGTTTCTTTCTTTTTCATCACCATCATCATAGTTATCATCATTATCATAATATTCCTTTTCTTCTTCTTCTTCTTCTTTTATCTATTTTTTTTTAATACTATATTAAACCCAATTGGCTTTGACATGCTATAAAAGTCAACTTAACCAAACTTTCATTTTTTTTCTTTGTTCTATTTTTTCTTCTTGATCTTTTACTTCCTTTTCTTCGCCTTTTTCTTTCCATCTTTTCTTTTTCTTCTTTCTTTTCATATAATCCGATTCGTCTTTTACTTTTTATTCCTTCCCCCTCTTCTTTTTTCTCTCTTTTTCTTGGATGTTATTTTTATGTTTTTGTCATTGTTTTGCATTTCTGAATCCGTTTGTTTCAATTTCTCACTAATTTTCAATTCGCAAATGCATGAATCTGTCCTCCTCTATTCATATGTTAAATAGCAGGGCAGTTGGGGTTTCTTGCCTTGATTACCAACCAGTCTACAAGAAGGAACACTCTGAATTCAAACCACCGTAAATAAAATTGAATGATTGATCGATTCATTTTCTACGTCTTATCCACCCTTTGCTTGTAATTTAAAGCCAGAAAATATTTTTAGATTGTTGAAACTGGGCCTATTTTGAAGAATTCCTAGTAATATAGTCCGCCCTTTCTATTGTGATTCTATTTATTGGATTTGATAGGACAATTCTTATTCTCATTATTGAAGCCGGATCATCATCTTCATCATCATCTGGTTCATATTATTATTATTATTATTATTATTATTATTATTATTATTATTATTAGTGTTTGCAATTTTAAACATATCCTGAAGAAGGCAGGCATACTGTCGAAAAATTATTACCCACTGCTAAACATTGTTAAGTATTTTTTTCTTTTTTTTTTCCTTTTCTTAAGTCGCTCTCTTCTCTAAGTGCTGAAAACTATTGGAAAAGTTACGTCAATCCTTTTGTTTATTATTATTATTATTATTATTATTATTATTATTATTATTTACTTTAATTTCTTGGGTATACACATTTTTCCGGGTCCTAATCAGAGACCTAAGGTCAGAAATGGCACCATGAAATTTTCCACCATGCATTTTGTTTTTCAGAATTACTTAATTGGAAAATGTCATTATTTGTTTTTTGTGGTTTTTGTTGTTGTTGTTGTTATTATTATTATTATTATTATTATTATTATTATTATTATTAGTGTATGTAATCTTAAACAAACATTGAAGGAGAGAAACATACTGTCGAAAAATTGTTTTTCAATAATGTTCATAACCTTCCGACCTCTTTTATTTCGTTTCACTCTCATTCCTGTAAGAATCAGAAGAGAGGTTAAAAAAGCGAGCGACGAGGGCGGGGTGATACAAAGAGGGAAGTATATGCATCAATATATATATATATATATATATATATATATATATAGTACTTCTCTTTTTGTACCTCCACCCCAACTCCATGGTTGCTTCCTCTTTTAATCTTTCTCGTTACTTCCTCCCCATCAACTTTCCCTTCTCTTCTTTCCTTATTTTATCGAAGTCAGAATTTTTTCTGAACGTCATTGTCCTTTTATTTTCAACCTTTTCGTGCTTTTTTTATGTTTTTTTTTTAAATTATTTACCAGTTTCTTTCTTTCTTTTATTTTATAATTTTTCTTTCTTCAATTTTTATATCTTCTGCTTGCTCGCGTTTGATCATCATTGTTTCTTTCTTTCTTCCTTCTTATTTCTTTTCTTCTTATTTCTTTTCTTCTTCCTCTCTTTATTTTTCTTGTGTTTCTTCTTTCTTTTTCGTTTTTTTTTTCTTTCTGTAATATTCCGTTAACTTCTTCCTTTTCGTTCTTTCTTTTTACTCTTGACTTCCATATTTGGGAAAAAAGACTTTCTTTCTTCTATATAATAATATTTTTTTCTTTCTTTAGATATAACACTTTCTTGTTTTCATAATATTTATATATTACCGTCTCATAAAAAAATACCCAAATAAATAAAACTGAATCGCCTAGACACCGGGGATTTGTCCTCTAGATAATACCTCCTGACAGCACTTATTGAAATGGTGTTCAGAATATTACCTTTGTCAAAGTCAATATCTCGTATCATGAAATGTCTTGCTTATTTCAACTTAACGTATCTGCTTTGGTTATCTTTTAATTTCATCCCAAATTTCTGGGAATGGCAGATATTCTGATTTCATATCCAATGCTACCAATTTTTAGATGATTAATACTACACAATACTTTAAGTTCTTACAACGCTTTCCTTAACTAGACCCATAGACATACGGCAAAAATATCTCTTGATATGTATAAACTGGATAAAACAATCAAATGAGTTGAAAGCTAAATGTTTAAGTAAAAGTACAAATTAAATTTGAAGTTACGAATTATGCCTAGTTTTATGATGGCAATTCATTTTACGACATTTGATTTACGGCATATCAAGCTCTTCCACATTATTTAATACATCAGTTTGTTGTTATTTTATAAAAGAAAGGTAGAAAAAGGTCTGGTTTGCACAAGAGTCATAAACGTAGACATAGGTCTTGACTTACACTTGAGTCAAAATGTTAGATAAATAGTTGGTTTGTACGAGTGTCGAAAAGGTAGACATCAGTTTGCTTTGAACAAGATTCAAATAATAATAATAATAATAATAATATATATATATATATATATATATATATATATATATATATATATATATATGTATATATCTGTGTGTGTGTGTGTGTGTGTGTGTGTGTGTGTGTGTGTGTGTGTGTGTGTGTGTGTGTGTGTGTGTAAAATATATAGAAAATAGGAAAAGAACTCGTTAGCTAAATAATCCAAAGTTCTTTAGTATTTTTGTTATTATTTTTAAAAAATAGTGCTCGATACAAAAGTAGAGCATAAATATAATTATTTATTTAAAATAATTTAAACAAAAGTAGGCTGGTGTAGAATTTAAGAAAGCTTTATTTAACTAAGAGTACAAATTTCGCGTATAGCGTCCTTTTATAGTCCCAGTAAAGAGAAATAGCTCTCTCAAAGAGGAGAGTAACGAAACAAAGGGAGACCACTTTTGATTATTTATAACACTCACGATATAAAAGTAACGGGGAAAGAAACTCGTTTACCATAGCGAGGTGCACACACACACACACACACACACACACATATATATATATATATATATATATATATATATATATATATATATATATATATATATATATATATGGTCGCTGCAAGTGTCTTCCCACTGATTCTATGATACATAATCCCCACTCCCGAATATATGATACACGTCTCCTCCCTCTACTAAATCTCAGGTAATATTGATATAAAATACACATTTTATTGTAACCCAATTAGGCACAGTAATGAATCACATGCAATATAGGTGAACAATTCAAGTAGAAAAATTGAAAATAAATCATTATTTTTTTATGCTTTGTTATGTTCCGACAATCCTCGTCGGAACTGTTATATTCCGTGCTAAGGGAATAAACACATAACACCAGGTGGATACTAGAAGAAAGGTTTATTGTACAAAACAAGTACAATATGAAATACGGTACAGTTATACACACAGGTCAATCTAGTAGTGAATGCCACTAATTGGAAGGTTGGGTGTGCTTGCGTCTTCTCTCTCGTTCGGCCTCTTCTTCTCTCTCCAGTCTCTCGTAGACAGTGGACTTTATAGGTACTTACTACCTATAGTTTAGTCATTCATTGGGGGGGTATTCCATTACATCACACATAATATCAAAGATATGCCTGAAGATTGCGTTCAAGCATGAAACAGACTGTCACCGCTTGGTGCTGACCTTAGTGCCGACTTTTACATTTCAAGATTTAAAACGCTAAACAAAAGATTGGCTTGCTCAAGAATCAAATGGTAGATATAGATTTGGTTTGCCCACGATTAAAAAATATGGAAGAATCAAAAATCAAGTCTGGCTATGCACTGATTTCCAAAAAAAGTAGAGACAGATTTGATTCACATGAGAGACAAAATGGTTGACATAAGAATACTAAAGATGTGATCTCTTTTAAAGGTTTTCCTCTATACTTAGGGATACAGTCAGTTTATTCTTGATCCCAACCGGTAGGGCGATGCAATCATTTGTCTTCAGTAGCTTGTCTTTCTAGGTATTTACTGTCGCCCCACTAAGGTGAGTTGTGACACAAGGCCTTTTTTTAAAGTGGGAACCCAAGTGCGTACACCCGTGCAAGCAACAAAAATTGCCCGCGGTCCCAGCAATGTCTGGAGACCTCTTAGTATAATTTTCCCCAGTTGCGAATCTTTCCCTTGACGGAGTCGCCACTGAGTGAACTCTGCCCAAAGACAGAGACACAACTGAGAGATGATAAATAAACTTGTTATAAACCACTCAAGAGCTAGGTTTGCACGCTAGCTTGTGTTAATAAATGTCGATAAAGTTTAATATTTCTTAACTGATCAAAACAAGAAACGGAGCTTGCAATGTGACCACTACATGCCATGACTGCGGTTTTCGAATTCCACTAATGCAATCAGTAAAGGCATGAAGCATCACTTCCCTCAGCTTGGTCATGTCGCCAATTTTCTTGATTTTTTTCTAATCTTCATCTCAACAAAATTGTTGAATGCAGTCGGGTTTGGAATCTTTTTCTTACTGTAGGGCTCTATAGCTTGCAAGGAGATAAGCATTAGCAATTAAACCGATCTTGTCTTGGAGATAACACGAAGGGAACAAAGTGGGCTTTAGTTGAGTTCTTCGTCGTCTTCGTCGTTGTAGACCGTCTTTTCAGTCGAAGCTGGCCGGTTCTCTGCATGATGGATGGGTCCCTGTATGCCTGATTAGACCAACATGGGAACAGTATACTCTTCCATAAGTAGGCTATGTGAAAAGACCTTGAATGACAATAGGAGAAGGATTCTGCTTGCAACTTCTCCAACGAGGTTCCTCTGACTTCTGGACCAACGTTGCTCTTGTGGTTTGAAAAGAATCCATGCATCCACGTTCCCAAAGTGGCCTGATCATCAGCCAGCATTTCTAATCGGCGAAGGAAGATATTACACTTCTTCAGGATGACCCAGGTCCTTGTATCGCTTGCACAAACCTCCAACAGCCCTTTCACTCGACCCCAATTCGCAAAATACATGTCATGAGAATCGGTTGTCAGGCATACGGATGATGTAACCAGACAAATGTAACTGTCGATCAAGAAGCACGGTCGTTAATTGTGAATGCTCTCGTAGTACCTTCGTCCAGCAGGTGTAAGCTGAGCATTCTTTGCTAAGCGGACAAGATGTTCGCGTGGAGAAATGGATAGCAACTCGGAATGAGATACCTGGAGAACAGAGTTCGAGTTCCAGTCGGGATCGTTGACAATGAACCCTGCTTGCAATAATTAATACTTTAATGTTAGGGTTAGACGAAAATAGAAATGATTCTAACTAATTAGATTTTATTATAAAATTACCAATTTTAAATTTAATCTGTATTAAGTTTAAAAAATTATTTCAAGACGAAATTGAGGGAAAAATACATATGTTTTGTCATTTAGGCCAAAAAATGAAACAAAATAGCTATTTTTGTAATGATTTTATAACATATTTATGTTATAATTTTCGAATAAATTATATTTCCTCTACTCTGTATTGAGCACTCTTTTAAGAATAGTATTTTTTGGTGAATGGTATTTATTCCGTATACACCAATCCTATATATATTTATATAGTATAGGAAATATATATATATATATATATATATATATATATATATATATATATATGAAAGAAACCCATTGGTGCATAATCCAAACGAGTCCTAATAATATAAAATATTAAATCTGATTCAAAATGTACTCAATTTATTTATTATGAGAGATCTTATAAATTGTACAAGAGAGAAATCCAAAATTATTTCGTGGGTATAGTCTATTTCAACCGACGCCGAGTACGTCAGTCTTATTCAACCCAAACGTTGGATTGTATTTAGTGTCAGAACTAGAGATTTAAAATTTAACAAAGACAGCAATTAAAAATTGATACAGAGCTTACGCATATTGGAGCCTCGGCAGGACAAACTGACCGTGTACTGATAAGGGGATGGAGGATGTTATCTGTCTTAAAAAGAAAAAAGGTCCACAAATTTAACCCAGATATTAACCATAAGACCCCAAATTGAGGTTTTAAGAAAGATGAAGTTAAACTAAAGGAAGTCTGAAAAAGGAGTTTTATAATACGAAATTTTTCCCGCTAAAATATCACAAAGTATGCTTAGAAATAAGATATATAAGACGATTAACAATAAATCGTATATATACAAATATATATATATATATATATATATATATATATATATATATATATATATATATATATATAATTATTATTATAAAGAAAACGAACTCTTAAAATGATCATTTATTTATTTCGTTAAGGACGGAAAATTCGACTCCAACTCTTCAGACCTCCTTACCCAATAGAAAAGATGTCGAAGGCTTAAAAAGTAAAAAAAAATTAAGATTAAGTTAAATATGCAGATCTAAGATTGTGCGAGAGGAGGGAAGGAAAGAAATAGTATGTATTAAGTGAGAAGTGGAAACATTAAAAATATTTCATTTTCAAAGTGAGAGAAAGATGTTAATTTCAGTTGTATAAACAGATGTGCTAGAGTGTAGACGTGGTGACCTAATTTAAGAAAATAAAAAGTTACTTTGAATGGTGACATTAGAAATAGACAGAAAAAAAAGAAAAAGAAAAATTGGCCATATTCTTGGTATATGATCGAACCTATATTTTGTCTGACTCATTCTTTAGGTAAGAATATGACACTTTTATATACTTTAAAAAAAAAATTAATAATAATGTATAGTGAAGAATTAAAAAAAAAAATAATGTAGATATAATATAAAAATAGTATCTTGTTTAAAATATGTATATAATGAAAATCCAGCGAAAAATATAATCTCTGGTGAAATAAATTATAACTAATAGAATATTAAAGTGGTCTATATTTTCCTTAAATTAATATATATATATATATATATATATATATATATATATATATATATATGTGTGTGTGTGTGTGTGTGTGTGTGTATACGGATGAGATTATACATAATATTAATTAGAAAATTACAATAAATAATGATGATAGTCGTAATAATAATAATAATAATAGGCTTAATAATAGTAATAATAAATTATATAATCTAAATAAAGTTAACAAGCCACGAATTATTGCTCTGTTTTTGACATAGAGCTCTCCTGGATCTATATACTTTTGGAAATATCTATACCGATTCCTAATGTTATCATTATTTAGTATATATATATATATATATATATATATATATATATATATATATATATATATATGAGCAATTAATGGAGTTTACTTATAATAGGGCATCATTAATGTTACTTTAAATGTTATAATTAGTGCACATACGTGTTTGAGTAGATATCCGTGCTTTTTAACAGTTTAAATGCTCACACCGGTAGACACAGATTTACACTGCATAAAAAATCTAAGGCTTCCACTCTGACACGTATATCCACTAAATATAACGTTTAGAATAGTGACACACTCAAACTCACGTACACACACACGCACAGATAGATAGATAGATAGATAGATAGATAGATAGATAGATAGATAGATAGATAGATAGATAGATATGGACATACTGAGATAGATAGATAGATAGATAGATAGATAGATAGATAGATAGATAGATAGATATGGACATACTGAGATAGATAGATAGATAGATAGATAGATAGATGTTTAGCGACATATTGGTTATTTAATGCTGAAGTCTAAATATATTTTACGTAAATTTTATGTAGTCAACTACACATATTTTGTAGATAATTATATACTTTCAGTGTAAACTTATTTATTTAGATAAATAATTTGAAAATCATATGTATTGTTGGTAATTTTACTATAAAAATATATTTTTATTTCTTAGTGTTGCATTGATTGTCGTTTTGCTATAAAAATATATTGATTGTCAACTTATTATAAAATGTCCTGTTGAATTCGTTTGGGGGTTCGCTGTTTATTCATAGCTGGGACCCTAACAGGTGCTACCACCACGCGCCAGAGAAGACTTTAGAACAACAGCAGTTAACAGTTGCTTTCTCAAAACCTCTAATCTACAGATCAGATGTCTTGCCGGATGTTGTTTATCGTCATACACAGAAGGACATAGATAGATAGATAGATAGATAGATAGATAGATAGATAGATAGATAGATAGATAGATAATACGATGAATTAAGAAATAGAAATGTACAGATGACAGATCGATAGGAGCGTACAATGATTAGAAGATAGATACAAATAGTGAAAAAGTGCAAGAATGAACATGATAGATAGATAGATAGATAGATAGATAGATAGATAGATAGATAGATAGATAGAAAATTAATACGATGAATTAAGAAATAGAAATGTACAGATGACAGATCGATAGGAGCGTACAATGATTAGAAGATAGATACAGATAGTGAAAAAGAGCAAGAATGAACATGATAGATAGATAGATAGATAGATAGATAGATAGATAGATAGATAGGCGCAGACTGAGATAGATAGATAGATAGATAGATAGATAGATAGATAGATAGATAGATAGATAATATTGTTCACCCTCCTTCCGGTTCTTTAGAACAGGGGTAGGGGCTTTTCCCTGGTTTCCTATTTCCAGTTTCTTCCAAAGTTTACTTCTAACGTCTCCGACTAAACTCTGAAATTTGTATTCAGTAATTACTTATTTTTTTAGAGTAGGTCGGTTCGCCTATTGTCCAGTTCACACTGCTCCCCGTTTTTGAAAAGGAGTAGAGGTTTATCTTTTGTTTCTTGTTTAGGATTTGGACTCCGGTGACATTCTAACGTTTCATCAACTCCATACTTCTAACGTCTAAAACTGTACCCTCAGTTTATTTTTACTAATTATTTTTTTCCAGTTTTTTCATTCTCTTCAATAGGAAGATATAAGTTCGTCCAGTTGGGTACCTCAAGGCTGTGTAATGGTTAACAATCTTGTCTCGCTAGAACAATTACAACTGAGTAGTGAGTTCGATCCTCACTGGGTTTCCCATACTTTCGGCCTTGTGCCACATCTAAGCTGCACTGGAAAAATCACTGGGCATCTCCTGGTGGTGTAATGGTCAGCAAGCTTGTCTCGTTAGAACAATTACGACTGAGTAGTGAGTTCGATCCTCACTGGGTGCCACTACATTCGGCCTTGTGTCTAATCTACACTTGGAAAATCACGTCACGAAAAATTCGTCCACTTGACATTCCTCCATCGTCTTTTGAATAGGTGTATCCCTTCTACCCAGTTTAAGATCAAGTTTCCGGTTCCTTTAAGAACAAAAAAATTAATTCTCTTTTACTTCCAAGAACCTCTTGCGTCTTAGTGGCATTGTTGCCTTCCTTGGGAGGAATTGATTAAAAATATGTTTCACAAATTATCCGGCATCATCAGAAAAATACTTTCATTTCGCAAAAATTAAATCTATGTTGTCGTCACGAAAAGTGGTTCATGTAATGTGTCATAAAATTGAGTATTGATTGAATTAAAGAAATTCGATGTTAACTAAATCTAACTGTCGTGAACATTTGAAAGATAACAAAGTAAAAATAACTACCCTGTATTTCCGAGATCAGGCATTTTTAACTATTTACACTATTCAGACTTCATCTTTATTGTCTTATTCACGACGTTTCGGCCGTTGTACGCGCAGGCCTTCTTCAGGTAATATATGTGGGAATTTTGAAACGAATACTTTATTTAGTCCACAGAGGTAAATTGTTCTTGTTACACGTGCCTATCCCAGTGAACGGGGTTCGGTTAGAAATACCAATGTACATATATATATATATATATATATATATATATATATATATATATATATATATATATATATATATATATTAAATAGTATGATACATACACAGAGATCTATCTATCTATCTAAAGATATATATATATATATATATATATATATATATATATATATATATATATATATATATTTCATAGAAATAATGCGTGTGCGTGCTTGCGTGTCTTTCTGTGTCTGTATTTGCATGTGTGTGTGTGTGTGCGCACATGCGCTCTGAACTCAAACTGCAGCTCAAGAGTCATCTACCTTTGTTCAGCGTATTATCTGTGCGCACTAAATTTTTAAAAGTTAAGTTTTATCTATCTATCTATCTATCTATCTATCTATCTATCTATCTATCTATCTATCCCATTCTCAATCTGTCTCTTTCTCAGTCTATCTATCTATCTATCTATCTATCTATCTATCTATCTATCTATCTATCTAATAGTTATTCATGGGGCGAGTTCACAACTATAAACCGAACTGAGTATATAATAGTAACGAGGAAAGAAACTAACTCGTTAAGCATCGCGAGGTGCAGATATATACATGACGATGCAAGTGTTTTGTGGGTTCCCACCGATTCTATGATGCATACTCCTCCCCCCACCCCGAATGTATGATACGTGTCTCCCCATTCTACACGATCTCAAACTTCATAAGTTTAATATTGATATAAAATCCACATTTTATTGTAACCTAATTATGTACAATAATCGATCATATGCAATATAGGTGAACAATTTAAGTAGAAAAATTGAAAATAAATATAATGTATCTAAATACAAGTCAGAGACATTGATTAATTGCTTATTCTATATTAAATAAATAAATAATATTTTGCGTCTGATTTTAAAATTTGAGATTTTTCTTTTGAATAATTTTCTTTTGTAAAGTTGAATAATTTTAAAACATTCTACATTGTGGATCAAATATTGTTTCTTGAGACTTTCATGAGCAAAACAAATTCATGGTTTGGGAAAAAAGGTCCCCAAAATGATATCAAAATTCATGGGCATTTGGTGTTCTTTAACAATCAGTTATGCTTCGTTTAATTTCTAAAGTATAGAAATGTAGGTAGAAAAAGGCTAATGTTGATAAGATAACGAGGTCACAAAGCACTATCCGGAACCCCTAATCAGGCTGACCCCGCCCATAGAGTACCCACCAGCCTAGGTATATACAATTCGTTCTGTATTATTTATTATTTTTCATTCAATAATTATTTCTCTCGACAACAAGAACAATCACTTTATTGGTCGAAAAATTTATTCATTTTGATATGCATCAAATAGTATAGTTTTATTTTTATCTTTTATCCATATATATATATATATATATATATATATATATATTATAAAAATGTGTCTGTGTGTGGATATAATATTTTCTCTGTTAAGTTTTCTCGAGTGACCACGCCAGTAGTAATAATGAATATTGTTTAAAAATGGACGTCTCATTCAAAAACAAGTATACACTAAAATAATTAACGATTAAAAATATATACATGCAAATTATTTTATTTATTAAATGCATGTCGTCTGTTTGTTTTTTTAACGGGAAAATTTTTTTCGGCATTTTTTTCGTACTTGTATACTTAACGATATTTTCTATGGGGTGCTTGGGTTAGAATACGTTTTATTTAACTACAATTTTAAAATATTTTTACTCTTAATTACTAATAGACTATATTTCTTTTTAAAACAAGTAAATACAATAGAATTACTTCAATTATTTAAAATTATTTTTTCATATCAAATATAAGTATGTATATTACCAGCTCTGATTTTTTTATTTCATTTTTCAATATTATTTAAGGAAACTTTTTGACAATGACGGCAAAAAATAACCATTTCATTTCTCTGATTCAGTAATTTTTTTATTTTTTTATAAACGTAGTAATATATAGTATCTCATGTATGACTTGATTTAATTATATAATTAAATTTAAAGTTTTTAGCTTCAGTTTATTACTGTGTAGCGAAAAAAAAATTTTAAATTTTAAATCAGTTAATTTATTATATATATATATATATATATATATATATATATATATATATATATATATATATATAAAGGGGTTCCAAAAGATTAAATCATTTTGCGAAGTTTGGTTGGCAGAGAAATTAACAGCGCGACATCGTATATAATTAGTTTCTATTTATGAACGGGTCTATATTTTCACAACAAACATCCAATAGTTGACCGAGCAGAAAATCAATGTACATTCCGTTGCCCCTATCTATCTATCTATCTATCTATCTATCTATCTATCTATCTATCTATCTATCTCTGTTCATATCTATCTATCTATCTATCTATCTATCTATCTATCTATCTATCTATCTATCTATCTATCTCAGTCTGTTCATATCTATCCTTCTATCTATCTATGTATCTATCTATCTATCACAGTCAGTTCATATCTATCTATCTATCTATCTATCTATCTATCTATCTATCTATCTATCTATCTATCTATCTATACAGGTTTATCTAAATATGTTTTATCTATCTATCTATCTATCTATCTATCTATCTATCTATCTATGTCTATTTATCGATCTACATATCTATCTATACAGATCTATCTAAATATGTTTTTTATCTATCTATCTATCTATCTATCTATCTATCTATCTATCTATCTATCTATCTATCGATCTACATATCTATCTATATAGATCTATCTAAATATGTTTTTATCTATCTATCTATCTATCTATACAGGTCTATCTAAATATGTTTTTATCTATCTATCTATCTATCTATCTATCTATCTATCTATCACAAGTTGTACTTATCTCTCTCTTTCTTTCTCTCTCTATATATATACAAATGTTCGTGTATATATATATATATATATATATATATATATATATATATATATATATATATTCAAGTCTATCTCGATATGTTCTTATCTTTCTATCATAAGCTATACCTCTATCTCTCTTCACATATATGTGTGTGTTTTGTGTGTCTGTGTATGTCTGTCTGTCTGTATGTATGTATGTATGTACGTATATAAGTTTGTGTGCGTATTTCAATCTGTATCTATCTCCGTCTAGACATATCTGTTAATCATAACCTTTTCAGATCTATCTATCTATCTATCTATATATCTATCTATCTATCTATCTATCTATCTATCTATACAGATCTATCTCAATATGTTTTATTTATCTATCTATCTATCTATCTATCTATCTATCTATCTATCTATCTATCTATGTCTGTTCGTAACTATCACTTTATCCCTGAACGGTCAGGTCTAAAACGATTCGATTACTATTTGCATATTCAATATGTTTTGCCTGCGGCCGTGTAGTCGAGAACGAATTAGATCTGAATTGGACACGGGTTTCAGGCTTTCGGCCTTTGGAATGTGACAGCGGACAGTGTACGTAAATTTATTCTATACGTAATTAGCATATACGCTTCTCGCTACTTTTGGATCGACAGATTGGCAATGAACGTCTCGCTGTAGGCTAATGGTTAACGCATTAATCTAAACGGCTATTACTACTATGCAATGAGTTTGTTCCTCACAAGGTGCCTCAGACTATTATGCCAGTCTGAGTGAGGTTTATTAAATGACCTATACGAATCGGTAATAAACCTCTGGTGCTTAGCTGTTCAGCGAGCTGAACAGGCAAGTGAGTCGGACTAGAGAGAGAATTTGTATTTTAACAGGAGTTCTATTTTTTAAGGCTATGAATCCATTTTTCAACGTTTTTTGAATCTATTTTGTCTTTTACATTCCTTTCCTTTCTTTTAATCTTTTTCTACATTGATATTTTTTCGGTGTTAGGAAGTAGTGGAGATCCATAGTCACCTGCTTAATATGGCACATAAAAGCCAAGATCGGCCTTATCATATCGATCTCCATCTAAGTTTCTTTCATTCTTGCTTTTTTATATTTTTCTGTGATAGGAAGTAGTGGAGATCCATGGTCACCTTCTTCTTAATACGGCACATAAAACCCAAGATCAGCCTTATATCTATCTACATCTTAGTGTCTTTCATCTTTGCTTTTTTATATTTATCGATGTTAGGAAGTAGTGGAGATCCATGGTCACCTACTTCATCGACCTTATCATATCTATCTCCATGTAAATGTCTTTCATCCTTGCTTTTTTATAGTTTTTCGGTGTTAGGAAGTAGTGGAGATCCATGAACTCTAACTTCCTAAAACGGGACATAAAAAATAAAGTCGGCCTTATCATATCGATCTCCATGTAAGTGCCTATCATCCTTGCTTTTTATAGGTTTTCGGTGTTAGGAAGTAGTGGAGATCCATGAACTCTAATTTCCTAAACAGGACATAAAAAATAAAGTCGGCCTTATCATATCGATCTCCATCTAAGTTTCTTTCATTCTTGCTTTTTTATATTTTTTCTGTTTTAGGAAGTAGTGGAGATCCATGGCCATCTATTTCTTAATACGGCACATAAAAATCAACATCGGCCTTATCATATCTATCTCCATTTAAGTTTATTTTATTCTTGCTTCTTCACGGTTGACGGTAAAAAATATAAATCTTCCTGTTCATATGGCTAAATATTACATTAATCCAAGTACCATATCACCTACACCCGGACTAAACACGGCTCATAAAATAAGTATATTTCATTGAGGTTTGTTTTAACTCTTGACCACACGCAGTCCATTTTATCCTGATTTTCATTGCGCTAAATACGGACTGGAAACGAAATGCACGTAAAACAAATTTTTAGGTGAAAATTTTCAAATGACGAGACTAAAAGGGAGATGAAATAGCGTAGTTGACTTTCATATATACGATTTTATACGATTATTCACCAAATACATGTCGCGGCAAAAATACCCCCCATTGCTTGGGAGAACGTCGGTGTTGTGCAGTGGTTAGCAGGTTTGTTATGCAAGGACAATTACGACTGAATAATGAGTTAGATCCTTACTGGATGCCCCATATATCCAGCCTTGTGCCACGTCTAAGCTACGCTTAGAAAATCACATACTTTCCGCTTCTCATGGCTGGGTAGGGGTGTCATTTCTCAGTTGCTTCTCTGGCTTCGGGTAGAGTGCGACTAGAGTGCGACTCTAAGGTGGCTCTGTCCGCGGGTAGAAACGCAGCTGGGGAAAATGAAATACTGTGAAGTGCTTGGTCCTTCATTGCACTAAAAAGGGGAATCGCTTGCCGGGGTTGGACAATATTTGCCTTGGGCCCGAGTATACGCACTCGGGTTACCCACATAACTCACGGCCTTGTCTCATCTCCTCTCAGTGGGGAGACCAGGATAAATAATACGTTTCACATAATGGTAAGACATTAACGACAATGGTGTCTTCATCGAGCTAATCTCTTATGAATATGGAGGGAGTAGGAAGTATTTCTGCCGCACACGGTATTTTACCATAAAGTGCATGGCATTCTTTTTATACGATTCGCTCTCTTCCCTATAACTAACACCTTCTTTTACGTCCTGGCACCATGTTTGGAACAACAGCATATAGGCGGTTATGGCTCTCTACAACTTCCTATCTTATGCAATATGTGCCCAATCTATTCTGAAATCCATTTACACAAGGCTGGAATATCCGATCTTTCTCTTTGCCTCTTTTGCCTTCCTTATGTCTTGTGAGTATCAAATTCTCGAATACCTCGTTCCTCATCATCTTTGAACAAAATTTCAACTCTCTCTCTTTCTGATTATAAATCCAAGTGTCCTTTTGACTATTATTTTCAATCAATCGTCTTCGTTATTCATATGTTCCGTCTCTAGTATTCTTTCTCTACAATCATTTTTTCTCTATATATCTCTGAGATGAGGTATCATGATTACTTGCATTATTTACATTATTCGGACTGTTATCCTCATCTTCATTGTGATATTCACAACGTTTCGGTCTCTATATTTCTGACATGAAGTATTTTGATTACTTTCATTATTTACATTACTCGGACTGGTATAATCATCTTCATTGCCATATTCACAACGTTTCGGCCGTTCTACCCACCGGCCTTCTACAGGATCTGTCTATATCTCTGAGATGAGGTATCATGATTACTTGCATTATTTACATTATTCAGATTGTTATCCTCATCTTGATTGCCATATTCAAAACGTTTCGGCCATTGTACGCACCGGCCTTCTTCAGTATCTGTCTGTTTCTCTGAGATGAGGTAGTATGATTACTTAGATTATTTACATTATTCGGACTGTTATCCATATCTTCTTTGCCATATTCACAACGTTCCGGCCGCTGTACGCTCCGGCCTTCTTCAGATGATTGGGATTTCGAACCGAACCCTTTATTTCGTCGATCGGGATAGATTGTTCTAGTTCCACGTGTCATGCCTCTTCGGATGTCTTAGTTATTTCTCTTTAACTCAACTCTCCAAGTTTTTTTTTTTTGGTTCACCACTGCTGTTGCCTTTTCCGTCGTCTGTTATAAAAATTTCCAGATAGTTTCACGTCTGACCTTGCTTGATTCCGACAATTCCCGATTCGTGGCCCACATTTTGGAACGTCAGTCTTGCTAACGACTTTTTTTTTCTTTTCAATTGATGTGCACCCCTTTCTAACCGCTTCCCTTTAGTATCTTGTCTAGGAGTTCCTGCAGTTTTCGTGTTGCCTCTGCTAGACAACTATTTTGCCTTGTATCTCGCTTTTTTTGCTTACTATTTTTCTCCTCCTCCTACTCCCCTCCTTTTACTTAGTCCTCGACCCCACTCTCTTTCAAATAGAAGTTCATTTCATTTATTCTTTCCAACTATTTCTTTCTTTCTTTCTTTCTTTCTTTCTTTCTTTCTTTCTTTCTTTCTTTCTTTTCTTTCTTTCTACTACTATTCTTCTTTTTATTTTATTTAATCTGTTCTTTCTTTCTTCCTTTTTTCTTTTTTTTAATGTCATATCTTTTCTCCCTTTCTTTCTTTCCTTCTTTCTTTCTTTCTTTCTTTCTTTCTTTCTTTTTCTTTCTTTCTTTCTTTCTACTACTATTCTTCTTTTTCTTTTATTTAATCTGTTCTTTCTTTCTTCCTTTTTTCTTTTTTTAATGTCATATCTTTTCTTTCTTTCTTTCTTTCTTTCTTTCTTTCTTTCCTTTCTTTCTTTCTTTCTTTCTTTCTTTCTTTCTGTTCTGTTCTGTTCTTCTACTACTATTTGTCTTTTTCTTTTATTTAATCTATTCTTTCTTCCGTGTTTTTTGCTTTCATATTTTTTCTTTTCTTTTCTTCATCTGTTTGCTTTATTGCTTTTATTGTTTCTTTCTTTTTACCTTTTTATATGATCTATTCTTTCTTTCTTTTCTTTCATACCCCCACCCCACCCCATATCTATTATAACACTTTCGTGTTCCTTTAATCAAAGACTCCGCACTCACAAACAAATAAATAAAATTGAATCGACTCGGTACAGGGGATCCGTCCTCCAGAAAGTACCTCTCAACGGCGCTTAAAAAGATGTTTCACATTATTACTTCATATAGAAATCTCGTATCTCATAATATCTTGGGACGCCAAGTTGTTTATCGGTCGATTAGTACCGTATCGGGAATATTATTCTGACTCCTGTGACCTTGAATCAAACTAAAATAATAAACATTTACACTTTATTGCATAAATGTTTATTATGAACCTCATTTTTGGCACCTGCCCAAGGGCGAAGAAGAGACATCGACTCATGTCCGTGGTTTATAATCGAGTGAGTTCAGGCCTTCAGTATTGTATCTTTCGATAGATGAACCTTGTGACGTATTTGAACATTACTTGGTAGCTGCATTAAATTTACTGGTTCGTCTTTTCGTAAAAGATAGGATTTTCAATGCTGGTTCTCAATACAAAAAAGGCTTCCCGACTTGAAAGCTTCATACAGTAAGGTTAGTAGGAAAGAAAGTAGATTTTCATAGTGTTCCTCCAGAATTAAGGAAGATGATAACTTTTCAACATATATATATAAAAGGACAAACTTCTACACCTGTTCAAGAAAACAGGGAAGAGTGTGAACCGGGCTATAGGAGAAACTATCTACATTCAAGAACAGGGATTAGTTTATTAAATTAATTTAAATTAGAGATGTTAATAAGTTAATTTGTTAAAAATATGAAAATATTTGACTTTTCATTAGGTCAATGAAACGAAGAAATTTCAGCTGTTAAAATATATATATATATATATATATATATATATATATATAATAATAAATATACATTTTTTATCTATAAGAAGGAAAGTTTGTCTTGCTCATATCGATATACACATTTAACTGACACGCATACACACACACATAGATAGATAGATAGATAGATAGATAGATAGATAGATAGATAGATAGATAGATAGATAGGTGCTACCACCTTGGGTGAGAGAAGACTTTAGAACAACTGGCATTAAGTGGGGGTTCCACGCTACTAAAAACCTCTAATCTATTGATCAGTGGTATTGCCGGATATAGTTTATACTCATACCCAGGGCGAAATCAATAGATAGATAGATAGATAGATAGATAGATAGATAGATAGATAGATAGATAGATCGAGAGAGAGAGAGAGAGATTCTAATTAAAATTCTTTACAATGGTTAGCTTAGGTTTGGTAGAAACAAAAAATGAAGTGAAATGGACAAGTCATGTTTCAGCAAAAATATCATATAAATTCCTTATATATTCATTTCACTAATTCTCATAGTCACTAGATAGATAGATAGATAGATAGATAGATAAAAAAGGTATTGTTATATATATACTTCTTTACAAACCTCACCTTAGGTTTGGTACAGAGAGAAAGATACGTCTTAAGTGTTGCACGAAAGTTTGAGATGAAATGACAATGACATGTTCCAACAAAATGTCTTCTAAATTCAACCATGAGCACTACATTTTGGAACAGGTTGTACCAATTGTGCCACAAGTAACGAGTTGGGTACCATTTTGAAGGGCCAACATTAAGTTTTGAATCGCCTCTCTTTTCATGAGCAGTTCTTCCAAAAATTGTAAAACGTGAAACACAAAATTTAATATCGCTGTGTTTTCAAAAGTAGTCCAATCTGGCAATTTAATTATTGTTTTCTAAAATAGACAATCGTATGGAATCAACAATAGCACACACTAGGGTTTGCTTATGATTTGTTCCTTCAGTTAAACTGATCACCGAATTAATATCCAATTTTGTTAATCAGATATCGATTGTCAGCTTTGCATCCAGTTAAAGAACTGGTTACATTTGAAATCACATTCCGCAGTACCGGATTTACATATAGGCTCAGGGGACCTCCAGCCAAGGTGCATAATATTTTTTGACATTGTCATAGGCCTTTCTTACACATACTGTCATAAAGCATTGTGGACTCTAAATAACCCTTTAGTAATTTTCTTTACATTCCATTTCAGAATAATTCTGTCCTAAGCCGATAACTCGATTCTAGCATTGATTTATTTATAGATTTTTTTTTTTTAATTTTAACATTCATACATTTTTTTTTTCAATCACATGCTGTATTTAACAAGAAAATCATTATGTTCTTTAGAGGAGGAATTGTCATCTGTGGAATTTTAAACACCCGTCATCATTCCCAGCTTTACTCAAATTGTTTAATTTAACACTCTTCCATATTCCTTTACTCATGAGAATGAGGGATTTGGAGGGGGTTCACAAGTGGAATAGCCCAGGGCTTCACTTCATCTAAGCCCGGCTCTGACATCGTGGCTAAATCCTGAACTGGCTTTCTCATTAAAAACTGTAAATAACAAATAGAAACAAAATTTATCTTCGCGTCGCGAAAGGCGGTTCACGTTGCATTTTGATTGAACTATATATCATTAGACATTGCACATTGAGTGTGGGTGTTAATAAAAAAAAATTGCTTCACAAAATTATTAAGTATATATTAATAAATATACATATTATTCCTCACCGGTAGCACGACACGAAGTTTCGTGCACAACGCAATCTTCAGGTGCTGAGTACAGACTGACCGTTACATAATTCAAATTTTAATAAAAATACCTGGTTAACGTAATGTTAACCCAGTCTGTATATTATACGGGAATTAGTGTTTTGCTTTTTGTTTATTTTTTTTTTTTTATATATATATATATATATATATATATATATGTGTGTGTGTGTGTGTGTGTGTGTGTGTGTGTGTGTGTGTGTGTGTGTGTGTAGTGTATAAAAAATAGGAAAGAACACGTTCGGTAAATAATCCAAAGTTCTTTAGTATTTTTGTTTTTATTTTTAAAATACAGTGCTCAATACAAAAGTAGAGCCTAAATTATAATTATTATAATATTCATTCGTAAAATTAATTACTATGGAAACGGCTGACACAATTATTTAAATAAGAGGCGTAAGGGTTAATTTCTATCAACATATTAGTTGTAACTAATATATTGATATATATTTGTAACTAATATCTTGATACAAATGAATATGCTTATAAAGCTGCGTAAATTTCAAACTTAGTTATTCCAAAAATTTCACTTGATGATGAAACAGAGCTTGATACTTTTAATTCAATTTAATTTTAATAATTATATGGAAGTTTTTGACTCCTGTTTTTAAAACATGAGAACTCTTACGTAGCGAAGGAATCATATTTTTTTAAATAATATGTGTGTGTGTGTGTGTGTGTGTGTGTGTGTGTGTGTGTGAAAATATATAGAAAAATAGGACAGAACACGTTAGGTAAATAATTCAAAGTTCTTTAGTATTTTTGGTTTTATTTTTAAAAAACAGTGCTCAATATATAACTAGAGCCTAAATTATAATTATTTTTATTCGTAAAATTAATTACTATGGAAACGGCTGACGCAATTATTTAAATAAGAAGCGTAAGGGTCAACAATTTCTATCAACATATTAGTTATAACTAATATATTGATATATATTTGTAACTAATATGTTGATACAAATGAGTATGCTTGGCATCTTGGCTTCCGTTACTTTCCCATCGCCATGAAGTAGTTTCACTGTGATTATAACGTGGCTTCATTCTGTCTTCTCTATGAATAATTTTATGGAAATTGTTCTAATGTTATTTCTTCCTTGGTACCCCGATTTTACGAATTAAGAACACAGTACTAGATTGGCACTTAGGTCTCATCATTTTACAGTTGAATTTGCTAGATGGATCCGTAATTTCCATTCTAACAGTTTTTTCTCGCGCACTTGCCGCTCGTGAACTTCTTCACGAAAAGGAATTCGACTGAAAGACCAGCGTGCAGATAGCTGGCGAATGACCGTGTTGCAAATGAAAACGTCCTTCCTTTGTGTCATGCTGTGCCGAACAATTTTTTTTTCTTCCACCGAATGAGTTCGAATCCTCGTCGCCACTGTTATGGTCCGGTTCCTTGTACCACGCTGATAGTCCAAGGTAGAACCAATAAATAAGAACTCGAAAGCGAGTATGTAATAACAAAGATATATTACAAACAGGAATATATACAGAGAGGTAGAAAAGTGTTAGTACGAATAATCAGGTTTAGTAGTAATTGTCTGAACGCGACTCTGTTTCGGACTGCCTCTGACTCGACTGACTGACTCGCTCGCTCTGACTGACTGACAGACTCCTGACGGACTTCACTCCAGACTTCAGACTGATCTCTCTGCTTCCTCTTGAGGCGCAGTATTTATTACGTATGGAATAGTCCATTATGTTATTATGGGTAAGGTCCCGTAACACTTTGCGACCCTCTCCGCTAGGGACAGATAACCACAGTAATATAAAACAGGAACAATAATAACAACTTGTTTCGCTGTCAGCTAGAAAGCCTCTCGAGTATGAAGTGAACGGATTTTTATAACATACCTCTGCCTTCACCGCTTTCGCCAATCCAAATGGAAGTATGAGGTGTTCGCGCCTTAGGACTCCCCAGTCAACATAGCCGCTCAACTCACGTAAATCTATTCTCCATTATTTCCAACACCAAGTTCAGGTGTCATTTTTACAACTAATTTTGATCTTCAAAATTTTTAAATGCAGTTTCAATCGTTATCGTCTGTCTTCTTAATTGTTCTTTGTTCATTGTTATCTTTACTAATAATGATTTTTTCTTTTTTTTTTTTTTAACATTTTTTCACACTCAGTAACTCATTGCGTCTTAGTGGCTTTATCACCTTCCTTGGGATAAAAGGATAAAAAACAACAAAATATATTTAGATTATATGTTGAAACCAAATAATCTAAATTTTTTTTTTTTCTTAATTTCATCGCGATTTGCTCTTGACCAGAAGTTGATAAGTTTTTCTCTTTAGACAACGGCAATTCTCAGTAGCATCTGTGTGGGGACTGCATAAACGGTGCACCCTTTCAGATAAAATAGCTACCGTGTCTTTTAATAATGGGTTTTTTAATGACTTCAGAAATGAATAAACGTAACTGTTTGCCTAAACCACAGTTTTGTAAATTTTAAGAGGTTATCCGATGATATATATATATATATATATATATATATATATATATATATATAAAAAGTTGCAAATTAAAAAAAATAATATTTTTTTTATGAAAGTATTTATTTATTTATATACATATTTGATATATATATTTGTAAGTTATTTCTGAAGAAAGATCGAGGCAATCTGAAATATCAAATATATATATAAATAAATAAATACTTTCATAAAAAAAATTATTATTTTTTTTAATTTGCAACTTTTTCTATATATACATATTAAGAAAGTATACGTGGCTTCTCATTATGCTATATATATATATATATATATGAAGTAATGTACTCTTAAGGTGTGCTATATTTATGGGATAAAGTGCTCAATATCAGAGATAGAGCGTGTGTAAATATAAAAGTGAACATAGAAGTCAACACTTAGAGGCGACAGTCTGTTTCATGCTATATGCAATATTGCATATAGCATGAAACAGACCTCTATGTTGTTGATGTTCACTTCTATATATATATATATATATATATATATATATATATATATATATATATATAATTTTGGAAAATCTGCACCTGTAAAAAAGAAGCCAAATATATATGTGTGTGTGTGTGTGTGTGCGTTTGTGTGTTCATAGCTGTGTGTATGTGTGTGTATGTGTATTGTTTGTGGTGGGTGTCTATAGAATTTAATATAATTTAATGACATACAAGAATAGTGTTAAGGAAATTAATGAACAAGTATGATTATTTTTCTGTAATCTGAAACACTGATTATAATTATTCATTGATTTGAAATTTTAAACGTTTTAAATTTTTTTAAAGATGTCTCAAGCCAATTTTATGTGGTTTTATTCTTTTTGACTTTGGTGTTAGTAATTTTATTATTAAATAGCCTATATTGTAGTCTATATATATATATATATATATATATATATATATATATATATATATATATATGCATATATATATATATAATTATTTATTTAAAAATATGATTCCTTCTGCTACATAAGTGTTCTCATGTTTCAAAACAAGAGCCGAAAACTTCAATATAATTATTTAAATTAAATTGAATTAAAGTACCAAGCTCTGCTACATCTTCAAGCAAAATTTTTGAATAACTAATTCTTGAAATTTATAAAAACGCGTAAATTTCATGGAAATCATATTTTTAAGTAAATAATTATATTTTTAAATAAATAATTATATTTAGGCTCTACTTTTGTATCGAGCATATTTTTTTAAAATAATAACAAAAATACTAAAGAACTTTGGATTATATATATATATATATATAAAATAACACACATATAATATAAAATAACGTATAAAAGGAAAATAAATTAAATAATTGTCGGAGTTTCAATATATAAAACTCATTAAGTCCGACAATTATTTAATATATTTTCCGTTTATACGTTATTTTATAGATACAATTTGTTTAACTAAATGCTGTTTCTTCTTTTTATTATTTTTAAAACAGTAATAATTACATTTACCGACTGAAATATCCGTGAAATTTCGTAGAAAATATGTTTTCCGACAGGAATCGAACCACTATTCCTATAGGAGACCGTCATTTGACCTGATGTGCTATACTATTTAGCTACAGAGAGTCCAAATTACTCACTTTAAACTGTTCAAAACGTATACTAATGTAAAAAATGACAACATATAATGAAATGTATTCAATCTGACAATGTCGGGAAACCATATTTTCTACACAATTTCTCGAACATTCAGGCCGGTAAATGTAATTACTGTTTAATAAAAAAAAGCAGAACATTTACTTAAATAAATTATATCTATAAAAATAACGTATAAAAAATATATATATATATATATATATATATATATATATATATATATATATATATATATATATTGTACTAGCACAAAGTGACAAGTCATCATTGCCGAGGGTTTGAGCGTGTTGGTTTTGTTTAGAGTGTTGATCACCCGAGATAATGCATTCGCTCCCAGAAACTCTAACTAAAGTCCGCTCAGGTGTGGGTGTTGAGGAGAGATAAATGTGCCTGAGCAGGCGTCTGAATCAGGGATTGACTAGCCGCCCGTGTAGACAGGCATCCCCGGATACGAGTGTTTATCCATCTATCCATGCATCCATCCATCCATATATATATATATATATATATATATATATATATATATATATATATATATATATGAAGAAATATAGTTTTAAGGTGGGCTATATTTATGGGATAAAGTGCTCAATATCCGAGAGAGAGCGTATATAAATATAAATATAAAAGTGAATATTGAAGTTAACACTCAGAGGCGACAGGCTGTTACATGCTAGACGCAATCGTCAGGCGGCCTACAATTGCTTCTAGCATAAAACCACCTGTCGCCTCTGAGTGTTGACTTCAATGTTCACATTTATATATATATATATATATATATATGTGTGTGTGTGTGTGTGTGTGTATCTACCTATCAATATATATATATATATATACATATATTAATTTTAAATTCCGAAACATGAAAATTTTTAAGATAATTTTTAGTTCCGAAACATGAATTTTTTTCTGTAGCGATGTAAAATATTCTAATAAAAATATTCTAATATATATATATCTTTGGAATCAACACTTGGCCTCAAGCCGACTTGAGGCGTGAAAATGGCTGTGATAGTAACAATGCTGTATTGATTCTTCGACCAACACTGTCTATATCTGTATACATCTTTTTATAGAATGTATATTTACCTTTGTTAAATTCGGCCACCATAATGTGGATGAATTTTTAGTGTATTTTTGCAGTTTTCGAATACTATTATATTTTAATATTTGCCATATTCATTGAGGAAGAGAGATCAGTATTTGACTTAGAAATAAACTCTATGGGCCAGGAAATCAACACTACATCGTGACTGGCAGTTTCATGCATAAATTTATCATCACTTATGGAAACTTCCAATCATTATGCAGTGTTGGTCTTCATGCCCACAGAGTTTACGTCTATCTATCTATTTTCACACACACACACACACACACACACATATATATACACACACATTGTATATACACATACATACATGCATACATTGATATATATATATAGCCCAGCAAATCAACACCACATGAAGACTGGCATTAGAAGACACAGGAAACACGTGATAAATCTCTACTCTTGTTCCAAACACTGGGGAGGTGTGCGAACCGGACGATGAGTGAACGTATTTGAACCTACTTGTAAGAAAATTAATAGTAAATAAATTTCCATAGTTTTGGCGTAGAAGCATACAGTTGAAGTAGACTTTAGAAGGAACCGGAAACCCAATCCTAAACAGGAAACCAGGGATAAACTCTATTCCTTTTCAAAAGACCGGGAGGAGACGTTAACAGTATTGAGTTGAAGTAGACTTTAGAAGGAACCGGAAACCCAATCCTAAACAGGAAACAAGGGATAAACCTCTACTCATCTTCAAAAAACCGGGCAGACTAAGCAAGACAATGAAGCCAGTAAGATGCAAGGGTTTACTAATCGTGAAAGAAAACCATAAATTGTTACTGAGGAGAGAGACAGGACAATAAAAGAATAGAATTCAAGCAGACAGAAGATGGCGAATGATGTTGCATTTAATTTTGTTAGCAGAACAGGGATGAGTTGAGGTGGCGAAAAGTCAACATTTACTAGAAGCGACAAAGAACTGTAGATTTTGAAGAGTCATGTGTCGTGTGCCTGACGGGACACGGCCCATAAAAGGAATAAAATTGATGACAGGAAAACAAAAGGCCGGAATCACATTCCACAGGCGAAAAGTGTGAAAGAAAAAAAACAAAAACTATTACTTGGGTTTTGAATCATTAAATCCGCAGCCTGATATGTGGGTTACTGAATTTGTAGCTGAAATGTTCTCTGTATAATGCGCGATGAATTTAATTAGTATTTACTATTGAATTACGTGCATTGACAAGAAAGATGATGAAAACTCAATGTTTGTGTATGTGCGTGTGTGTGTATGTGTGTGTGTGTGAAATAAATTATTTTTTCGACATTAGGCAAAGTACTTTTATATTGGCTGGCGATGGACAAGATGTTGGTGATCTAGTTTCACACAATTATACTACAAAAGTTAATTAGATTCTAATTACATGCATTAGTTACGTCTGATGTCGAACGAAACTAACATTAGCAAATACCCAGAGATAGAGAGAATGGGGAAGAGGATGAGAGCGAGGGTTAGAAAGAAAGAAAGAAAGAAAGAAAGAAAGAAAGAAGGAAAGAAAGAAAGAGCAAAATAAAAAAGGGAGAAAACCAATAGAGAGAACCGAGAGAAGAAGGAGAAGAAAAATACATATTAAGTACGATACAACCTTACATTGATATACAAATTACATATTTAAGCTTACATTATTCGATACTTAGATTCCAGATATGGGGAAGTCGATTTTAGCCGGGAACATGTCGGGTCACTGAGAATAAATGAAAAGAAAGAAACCTAAGCATGGAGGAAGGACAATAAAAGGACAGTGGTACAAGGGAAGAAAAAAAATGATGTTTGATGTTGCATCTCAATCTTTGAAGATCGTAACAAGGAAGTAGGGAACCGGAAGTGAGTTCCGAAGGCGACAAGAGCGAGAAAAGAAAAGCCGAATCTTTCCTTATGCGGTCCCAGCTAATACCATTACAATAATAATCTCCCTGTACTGCTTTTCACCTGGGTACAGTATGATTATGCTTGTGGGTAGTAGATATTACTAGGGAATTTTCTAAATTCTTCTTTAATCATTTCACTGAGGGACGTTGGAGTAATAGATAGTGGCTCGGATTGAGGAACCGGAGAGCCGAGTTCGAATTCATTGCATTACATTCAATTACGCGCTAACACACTTGGGAAAGGTATGAACCCTCTTCTTCTCATCTATGGGTAAAATAGCAGGACATAACGGGTTCTATAGCTTTGTATGGCAACTGGTCTACCGCAGAAAGAAATGGCAACCTAATGCGGGAAAAAAATCTGTCTCGTCAGTCATGTATCGAAAGATAGCGTGTATCACGCATCCCACATAACTGACTGAATCATTTCAACACACTAATGCCTGTCGCATTCAAGGTGTTAGCGAGAGTGAAAGAAAATAAGAAGACATTTCTGAGGAGACAGGACAATATAAGAACATTACATAACTATAAATCTACCATTAGTCCATGATTGGAAGATTGCTGCTATATATGGCCCAGTGCTCGTATTATTTATGGTCCTGATCTAATTGCTCGGATTCAGTCACTTTCCCACCGCCGTAAGGTTGCCTCCTGTGCATTTTCTATAAATACTTTCATGGTATTTGTTCAGATGAGGTCATCGCTATGGTACCTAGACTTTTTAAAAATTTAAGCGCAGTATTAGACTGGCGCCAAGATCTCATCAATTTACAAGTGAGTCGGCGAGATATTGCCGTAAATTCAATGCTAACAGTTTCTTTTCTTGTGGAGCTCTTATCTGGTTCCATGATTCCCAAACCAGTTTAATCTTTAAAAAATTTAAATGCAGTGTCACTCGCTATAGACAGTGTTGATTACCCTTCCTTTGTTCTCGATCCTTCGTAATATTTCTATTTCTAACTCTTTCACACCTAGTAACCACATGTGTCTTACTGGCTTTATTGCCTTGATTGGATTGAACTTGACTAATATATATATATATATATATATATATATATATATATATATATATATATATATATATGGGACAGGCTGTTTGATGCTGAGCGCAATCGTCAGGCCGACGATTGCGTCCAGCATGAAACAGCCTGTCGCCCTGAGTGTTGACTTCAATGTTCACTTTTATATTTATATTTACATACGCTCTATCTCTGATATTGAGCACTTTATCCCATAAATATACTGCACCTTAAAACTATATTTCTTCACACACACACACACACACTCTCATATATATATATATATATATATATATATATATATATATATATATATTATGCAGTGTTACATTACAACATGCACATACCCACTACAAATCTGTACATGTTGTTTCAACGTTAAAAAAAAGGGAAAACCTTATTTAACGTTTCACCATGTGGTAAATTACGATGTGACTGAAATATTTTATTTATGGGTGCAGCTATCGAAGCATACCTTCCCCCTATGTCATCGGAAAGTTTTCTTTAAAAGGCATAAAAGTATTTACACGTGGAGAATGAAAGGAATCTAAGTGAGAGGAAAAAAAAATATATATATATATATATATATATATATATATATATATATATATATATATATATATATATCGGGTGTAATAACAAAATTGTCCAATTCATGTAACAGGAAAATTATCCAATTGTTAGATTAAGATATGAACCGTTGTAACTTAAAAACGATTAAAGATATCTTAATGGAATTCGCCGATGATTTTACAACACTATTTGACTATACTGTATTGACAGTCATTTTGCCAGAAATTTATTGTTGGTAATTCTACTATAAATATGTATTTTTACCACAAAATATATTTTTAATATTTCCATAGCGTTTTGCTTTAGCTTCGGGGTTCAATAACACTGTATAATTCCTCTCCAAGCTTAACAGAAGAACCGTGATGAAATCGATCATAAACGAAAATGACATGTTCATCATTAATTAATCATAGCTAAGGATCGGAAGCTCATGAAAGTTTGAAATAAAGTCCAAATATATACATATATCATTCCAGGATCATTTTCCAACTTATTAAAGATGATCTTCGCCCTTTCTAATTTTCTAACTCTCTGTCCTGGTGTAACAAGTTGCCTCAGAGGTTTCACGTACGATTTCATTTTCAAGTCTTCTTCACTGCTCTTTGGACTCTCAGAGATGAAACTCCTCTATCACGTGACAAGCCTCTTATGGCTTGAGTTTTATCTTTTCTAATTGATCTCTTTAGTTCTAAATTGAAATGATGATCCCTATTCCTGTTGTGACCTCCTGATCCCGTTTTCCTCCGCACTATTCTTTCTTTTTAAAACTTATTCACCGTTCTCTTGATGGTTCTTGAATAGACTTTGAAGACGGAAACCAAAGTATGAATGTTGGTACCATTACTGAAGACCTCAATGATCTTTATCCTCTCACCATTGCCCAGTTGAGAAGACAGTGGTTTTGACACAAAGCAATCTTAACCTGTTCTCTTTCTAGCTGAATAGCTCAAAGGGTTCTTACGACAAATGTTATCAGGATGGTTAAACGTCTTATCTGAAAACCCGAAAAAGAAACGCAATTAGTTTCGTGTTTTCTTTTGTTTTTTTAGATTTTAAATATTTTGACATTTATGGACATTTATGCTGTAACGCGATTTGGACAATTTTGATGTTATACGGGATATTTCAAGAAGACAGGATGGCGTTTTGATGTTGCGCTTAAATGTTTGAAGATCCTAGGTAACAGGGAAGCAAGTAATCGGAAAGGAGTTTCACAGGCGGGAAGTGCAAGAGAAGAATCAGAATAGAACTTACGGTTACATCTAGCTAGTTCAACAGTAAATCGATGAGAACTAGTTGCCACTCTAGCAGTAAGATTAAATTCTTTCGGTCGGGGTTCCAAGGGAAAAAAAAGCTCGTTCGAACAATTGCCATGGAAATATTTACAGAAAAGACTAAGGGAAGCCACCTCTCTGAAGTTCAAACGTGACTGAAGTCGAGGTGCCAGCTCAGGACCGATAACATTGTAGAACCTTCATATATATGCTTAGATTATTTGGACAATAGACCATAACTGAGAAGGACCTATTGAAGATCGATCTCAGTGCACAATAGTAACTAAACTATCTTGCTTACCATTAATTCACCGTGACACTTCGATAAAGACCACCCCCCGGCAAAAAGATGTGGAGTTTCCAATGAAGATGTATCACATTTATATCCAAGATTCTAGCCATCCCGAACTTGTGAATTTGGTGAAAATAGTAAGGAGAGTTTTAGAGGTTTGAGGTATATTGAAATCAAATGATTCTAAGCGATGACCTGATATCCTCATTATGAAGATTTCTTCCGTTATATAATCCTATGAAATCTTCGTCATAAAATCAGCAAGTATAGCAAAAACTAGTAAAAAAAAAGTAAAAAAATACAGTGATTAGATGACTACTACTTGAATTTTAGTCAAAATTACTAACGAGTAGAATAAATAGATATTTAGATAAGTGTTGAATTGACTAGATAGATAGATAGATAGATAGATAGATAGATAGATAGAAATGAAGGAATAAGAAAGAAAAAAGATAGATAGATAGATAGATAGATAGATAGATAGATAGATAGATAGATATTTTAAACTTGAGATTGATAGATATTTACAACTATTGAGATAAATAAATAGATGAATAGATATTTAAACCGATTGAGATAGATAGATAGATAGATAGATAGATAGATACCGAATTTCAAGGTAAGTACTATTTTAGTAAAATTTACTAAAGAGTAGAGTAGATAGATAGATAGATAGATAGATAGATAGATAGATATGAACAGACTGACATAGATAGATAGATAGATAGATATGAACAGACTGAGATAGATACTGAATTTTAAGGTAACTACTATTTTAGTCAAAATAACTAAAAGAAGAGTGACTAAAACGACTAGTCGTGTTACCTCTTCTTTTCCATCTTCTGTCGCGTTTTTATTATCAGGCGTTATGTCGGCCGATTCTCTCGCCCTCAATCGCTTTTAGCCAGTCCCTTATCCAGTTTTGGCGCTTATTAAATTATTTCATTTTACCAGTGTGGTCAAATATCAAAGGTTTGAACGCTGGAGCTTGCAAAGAGGCTGGGATAAATGCAGTAGATGGACTAAAGGCGGTACGCGCGAACTAGAAAAATCGATAGGCGAAGGAAGAAAGGAAAGAAGGCATGCAGGAAGGAGAAAACGGAGAGACAAAAGAAATATGTGGGAGTAGGAGGAGGAGGAGAAGAAGAAAGAGAAAAAGGGCAGAGAATGTGGCCGGTGCATAGTATCATTATCATTAGTGTTTGTAGCAGTTGTGGCAAATGTAGTAGTTGTGGTAACACAACCGACAGAAGCCGAAAAAATATTTAACAGTAGTAGTAGTAGTAGTAGTAGTAGCTGTAATAAAAATACTATTAGTAGTAGTATAACAAATGGTGGCAAAAGGAGGGGAAGGTAGGGAGATGGATGCGCTCATGTGACTCTCTCTCTCTCTCTCTCTCTCTCTCTTTTGTTTTTCTCTTATTTTTCCGTTTTATTTTCCACGGTAGTCGGAGTGGAATTTCTATAGCTGAACCCATCAGCATAGCATTTGCGGTTTCTACAAAGCAGCAGTTACTTAACTAGACGTTTTATAGGCAATAAACTCGTCATTGTGTAATTGTTAGTTACCTGGTCGAGCAAACCTGACTCTATTGTGGTGCCACAAACGTTTGGCCTTGAGCCACTCTATACTCTGCAAATAGGCTTTCAGGCGGGTGACCGCGATGGTGCCATTGCCACCAGGCTTCTCTCGCAGACCACTCCGCTTGTGTCATGAATATGATCTTCACAATCGACTCAATCGTGTGTCAGTCTACAATATAGGTAGTAAATGCCAATACATATCAGTAGATAGATAGATAGATAGATAGATAGATAGATAGATAGATAGATAGATAGATAGATGTTGAACAAACTGGAATAGATAGATAGATAGATAGATAGATAGATAGATAGATAGATAGATAGATAGATAGATGTTGAACAAACTGGAATAGATAGATAGATAGAAATGAAGGAATAAGATAGATAGATAGATAGATAGATAGATAGATAGATAGATAGATAGATAGATGTTAAACAAACTGGAATGGATAGATAGATAGATAGATAGATAGATAGATAGATAGATAGATAGATAGATAGATGTTAAACAAACTGGAATAGATAGATAGATAGATAGATAGATAGATAGATAGATAGATAGAAATGAAGGAATAAGATAGATAGATAGATAGATAGATAGATAGATAGATAGATAGATAGATAGATAGACTTTTTTGTTTACTTCAGTTTAGCCAATACATGGCGAAAGTGCCACTCAACGTTGAGGGTTACTGGTAATGTTTAGCAAGATGCTCTTGCACATTACTAGTCCTCTGTGTTTGAGTCTCAATATTTATTCTAGTTGAGTCTCACTGAAAGCATTAACATACCAACGTATGCTGCATACTACTAGATAGATAGTTGACAGAATGACAAGGCGGAAACATCCATTCAATGCATTCAATTCTTTCAAAAGACTTCATCAGACCAGCGTAATAGTATTATACGGGGTGGTCGGAAAGTCTTGTCACCCCTAGATAATATAATTTTCTATTTCAGAGGACTGACATAAAAATGGTTTTCAGGCAGACCTTCTAGGTGTGCGACA
Source organism: Acanthosepion pharaonis (assembly GCA_903632075.3). Taxonomy (NCBI): domain Eukaryota; kingdom Metazoa; phylum Mollusca; class Cephalopoda; order Sepiida; family Sepiidae; genus Acanthosepion; species Acanthosepion pharaonis. The sequence goes on along the minus strand of CAHIKZ030000908.1, from coordinate 162,837 downwards.
GCCTCAATGAAAATAAATCTAGTGCATGTGTTTTGTATTACTCTATAATTTGTTCTTGTATTGTCATTAGTGCTTTTCAGTTAGGGGTGACAACACTTTCGGACCACACTGTCGATGGTATATCTCCAGCGGGTGTGGAGGAGCGATGAAAAATACCGCTTATAATTAAGCACCAAGAAAAGAACGCTGCTGGAGTTATTTACTATGCATAGCTCAACAGCGAACGTAAGAAGCAGCCAGTAAGAATCGAACTCACAACTCAGTCACAAGGACGTTATATTTTTAATTTTTAATTTTTCTAGCGTCAGACACTTCTAGACGCAACAATTCGACCGATTTCATTCAGTTTTACAAATGTTTTTTTTTGTTTTTTTACCTCTGATGTTTAAAATATTGTTATTAGGTTGGTGCAAAAATAATGACGTAATAATGTCGTTTTTGACGTATTTTTTAACGTCAAAAACGACATTCTTACGTCATTATTTTTGCACCAACCTAATAATATTTTAAGTACGTTTTTTATTCTATCAATAAAACCATTACTTTTGTCTGATGAAGTTATTTAAAGGACGAAATGCGTTATATGGAATGTTTCCATGTTGTCATTCAGTTATCTAATATTCACTTGATATATAGAAAAAACATGTATACCATATACTCTCAGAGATAGATAGATAGAGAGAGATAGAGAGATAGACGCAGAGATAGATAGATGGAGAGAGAGATAGACACAGAGATAGATAGATAGGGAGAGAGAGACAGACAGACAGATGGACATATACATAGATGAATACTGAGACACACAGGAAGATTTTAAAATATAGTTTCTAAAAGTATACACACTTTAGCAATATTAAGGGAATTTATGCTTTCAAAACTACTACAACTACTACTAATACTGCTACTACTACTACTACTACTAATAATAATAATAATGTCTTTCTAACCTCTCCAAAGCTAGTCCTATAGATAGATAGATAGATAGATATTAACATCCTTTCACGGATAGAGAGAGAGTGGGGAGGGAAGATGAATAGTGTGAGATAGACATAAACAGACTGAGAGTGACTGATGTTTGTCCATAAAAAATACCAATATTATATAAGTACAGCCAACAAAAAGATTAAAAATGCACTTTGTCTATTATATATATATATATATATATATATATATATAGAGAGAGAGAGAGAGAGAGAGAGAGAGAAAGACAGAGACAGAGATAAAGAGTGAGACAAATAGAAAGATAGAGAGAGAGAGAAATACAGAGCGACAGATAGAAAGATAAACAGAGAGAAAGAGAGAGAGCGGGAAAGATGAATAGATGGCTATGAAAAATGAGAGCGACTGATGTTTGGTCACTGAAATACTAATTTTAGGAAGTTAGTCTGCCTGATAAAAACAAATTACCAATATTATATAAGCACAGCCAACAAAAAGATTAAAACTTTGTCTATTGTATATGTGTGTGTGTGTGTGTTTATTTATATATATATATTAGACAAAGTGAATTTTTTATATCATATACAAAGTGAATATATATATATATATATATATATATATATATATATAGATAGATAGATGCATATAGTTATTCGTTTATACTCACACGCATACGCACACAAACACAGATATGTATGAGCATGTTTATGTGTGTGTGAGTACCTATTGACATGCAAAGTCATGTACATCGACTACAGAGAATAGGTAGTTGTGGAGAGACATGATTCCCAGTTTACGAAGTGTAATGGTATCAGCACGGAAAACAAAACTGTCAATTCCGACTGTGACCCTAAATATGCTCTGCACAAATGTCCCCGGGGGAAGACAAATATCTCGTATTCGTCGTCTACGGACAAACAGTGAATGATGCCGTCAAAGGGGAACCGTTGTTGGAAAATCAGTCTCCAGTTTGCAACCAAAGTGGGACGTCATAAATCAATTGTCGCTTCTACTGTTATATGATATAAACAGGGGGCAACCTGCTGAACGGTCGTGACATCAACACGAAATCTTCCCAGCAAAACATATATAATACAGTGTCACCCGGATATAAGGGAGTTGTCGGGACCGGAGAAGAAGTCTCTTATATCCGGGTTTCTCTTATATCCGGGTTGGGTCTATTTTATATACATTAACACAGGCTCTAATTTGGGACCAGAGAAAATCTCTTATATCCGGGTTACACTGTATTTTGTAAAACTTTGAAAACTGAATCGAGACAAGAAATTTACTCTCCACAGATATAACATCTGTAAAAATTAAAGAGTTCTTTTAAAAAGTATCTGCCTATATTTCTGAGATGAGGTATTATGTACACTATTTACATTATTCGGACTATTGTCCTCATCTTAGTCGCCATATTTATTACAAAGTTTCGGCCGTTGTACGTTCCGGCTTTCTTCAGGTGGTTGGAATGTCGAACTGAACCCTTTATTTCGGTCACTGAAGTAGACTGTTCTAGTTCCACGTGCCATGGTTCTTAATGGATGTCAGTTATCAGTTATCTATCCCCTGTTAATTCCCCTCTCCAAGTTCTCCACTGCCTTAACCGGGAATTGAACTCTTGGGTCCTGTCACTGGATCTTTATCCACTCCGCTATATGTCCTTAGAGTGGATGCTCACGTTTGTGTTGAGACCCCTTTTATTTTAAACAGTGAAATTAATTTTGATCAGCGTACGAATCGAGTCATCCTTACGGTGGCAACAATGCATTCTTCTAATAGTTTCAGCTTCTGCCGAGTAACTGGGTCTACAAATTTTTGTTTAATAATAACCTCTCGATCCTTAGTTCTGTTGATTATTAATTTCAGTTTAAACTGTTATCGTAATATATATATATATATATATATATATATATATATATATATATATATATTTTTACATTATTCGGACTATTGTCCTCATCTTTGTCGCCATATTCATTACAAAGTTACGGCCGTTGTACGCTGCGGCCTTCTTCAGGTTGTTGGAATGTCGAACTGAACGCTTTATATTACCAACAATACTTTTTGAAAAAATAATATTACCAGCAATACATTTTTGAAAAAAAAATATTACCAGCAATAAATTTTAAAAAAATATTACAAGCAATAGATTTTTGAAAAAAAATATTATTAGCAATAAAGATCTTGTCGGCATTAAATAACCAATTGGGGTTGGTATACCGTAAAAGAAAACGAAACAAACAAACAATAGCGGTCTTCGAAATTTCCGACATGCAGTATTGTCATGGGTCTTTGGAAGCTTGTTTAAATATCAAGTTAATGGCCTTTTAAGCTTCCTTCGCGTGGATTGCAGTAAAATTTTGAATCTGTAAGAATTAAATATTAAAACGGGACACCAGAGTTACATATATATATATATATATATATATATATATATATATATATATATATTTTCATCAAGTCTAGACGAAACCTCAACAGACTGCAGGAAGACTGGACGGCTGTTTTATCCTATATTGGGGACTCATCAGCAGTTTGCATCCACTACCGAGAATTGAAACCGGGACAGCAACGTTGACAGGCAAATGTCATACCAACCGCACTAACGAGCCACAGCGACGAAAAAGGTAGCGAAATAGACTCGATATTGCGCCCCTCGTTCACATATTCCGTGGTGGAACTCATCCAAGTTCCTTTCCCAAAGCCGCTCCATCCAGAGCATTAGAAGCTGGTTCAAGGTTTTCTATACAAATGATAGAAATTAAATCGGATTTGAGATAATTAATTAATTCATATACACACACACACACACACACACACACATATATATATATATATATATATATATATATATATATTCATACATGTTTCATTAAATAATATAGACAATATGTATGAATGAAAAATGTCTAAATACACAATATATATATATATATATATATATATATATATATATATATATATATGTGTGTGTGTGTGTGTGTGTGTGTGTGTGTGTGTGTGTGTGTGTGTGTGAAAATATATAGAAAATAGGAAAGAACTGGTCAGGTAAATAATCCAAAGTTCCTAGTATTTTCTAGTTATTATTTTTTAAAAATAGTGCTCGATAAAAAGTAGAGCATAAATTTATTTATTTATTTAAAAATATGATTCAATTCATTCGAAATGTTCCATGTTTCAAAACAAATTTTTTCTGGAAAGAATATTAGCTCAATTTGTTAGATCCAAATTAAGCTCTTATCTTTTATAAAAGAACAGAGCTTACTTATGTTCAAAATTGATTATATTTTTGTTGAAAATAAATAATTTCATATATAAATATTTATTTATAATATCCTATATATATATATTATATATATATATATATAAAATAAAACATTATGGACTCTACCGTCGGTTTCGAAATTATGAGGATCTCACAGCTTATTGATTCAGTTATGAAAGTTTGGGAAATAATCTTATGGCATTTAAGACCCACTAGTGATTTTACAAAGGAGGCCATATATGGGAAGATATAACATGGAACCAAAAGTTTAGAAATACGAAAATGGAGCATGACAATTTTGGTTGTGAAACCCTGTTCTATATTAAACATAATATTAGGAAAGAATTTTCACTCAGTACCAGAAAGAGAGATAACAATTAGTAGACTTGAGGAAACTAATTTTTATGTTTTAAGAAGGGGTTTGATTATAAACACAGGTATATTTACTCTTATTTCTCTTGCTTTTCATCCAGATTTCTGAATCATTTCCTATTTCTGAATCTTGCAATTTTAAGAGTCGTAGATTAGCGACCTAGATGTTTTGATAAAAAGCAAAACAGCAAGGATAAAAATATCCATTGTCAGGTCTTTTTTTTTCCCTTGTTTACAGCTTTTAAGGATAGAGGTATTAAACACATGGGCATATGAATGTGCGCGATATAGTGATTCCTTGGAACACCTTCCGATAGACGGTACTCCCGATAATCCAGATATGACTGTTAAGTAGCTTTGATTGAATAATAATTCAACTAAAAAATGCTTTTCTCTCACCATCTACACATAGCTCTTCTCCACAATTCTCGCTTATCTATTGAAATACCCACTGCTTCCTTCGCAATAGGCTTTTATTATTAATATTATTATCATTATCATGTTTGATGCGATATCTTGCCATGTCATTTTCGATTACGAATATCAACACAAGATTAAAGAGATATACATTATCATTGTCAAAGTATTGTGGTATGGTATTATCTGTGTCCTCATAAGGAATCATTCGGCATTGATTGACAGAAGATTTAGCTTTATTATCGGTTTAATCCCTCTGTTAAAACATAAAAAAATAGTTTCCTCAAGTCTACTAATTGTTATATTTCTTTCAGGTACTGAGCGAAAATTCTTTCTTA
>CAHIKZ030000908.1:75000-150000 GCA_903632075.3 Acanthosepion pharaonis | reverse complement strand
ATTTGAACATGGAACATTATGAATGTTTGTACCATTACAGAAGTCCCGAATGAACTTTTTTCCTCTTAGCATTGCTCAGTTGAGAAGAGAGTGGGGCCAGGACAAAACAATTTTTACCTGTTCTCTTTCTAGCTGAATAACGCAAAGGTTTTTTCAGTGATTCATACAGATAATGTCAAAATGGCTAAATATCATTTCTGAGAACCTGAAAAAAGAAACTCACTTTTTTCTCACCATATTATATATCAAACATTTTCTGGAATGTCTATATGAGGTTCCATTTAAAATTCAAGAAACTTAAGGTGCGAAAAATTTTCCTCAAGGAAACAAAAACTGATTTAACGGTTCTAGACCGGCTATACATGGGGAACACTAAAGATTTAAATACCAATATATATATATATATATATATATATATATATATTCCTGTCTTTACTGATGATTGTGCTAACATATCCGCCTATGGGTGTGTATGTATTGATTAACATGCATACACCTGAATGCATGAGTGTCTATGCATATGTGAGTGTCATCCCAAACAAACACAGAAAGAAATCTGTTTTCCTTCAACTACCTTCAAATAGACCAACTTTTGAAACCATAAAGCAGTTTGTCTGAAGACCACGAAAGCGTGAAACCCTGGGTTACCAACCACTATCCATGTATTTGCATATATATATCTATCTATATATATATATGTGTGTGTGTGTGTGTGTGTGTGTGAGAGAGAGAGTGTATGTAGGATTAATGTGAGTAAAACATTGTCATTTAGCTGAAGGATGTTATCTGCAGCATCCCGACTCTCGAGTTTCGTTATCAGACCAATCCGCCCACTCTTTAAGATTATATATATATATATATATATATATATATATATATATATATATATAATTATTTATTTAAAAATATGATTCCAAAACGCGACATAAGAAGTCTCATGTTTCAAAACAAGAGCCGAAAACTTTAATATAATTATTTAAATTAAATTGAGTTAAAGTAAGCTCTGTTCCATCTTCAAGCGAAATTTTTATTGGAATAAAGTATTTCTGAAATTTACGTGTTTTAAAAATTGAAATCAAAATTTCCATGGTAACAGCTAGGGCGAATTGTTTAAATTGGGTAGGCGAGTGTTGGGTGTTAATAATAAGTATCAGTATAGAGTTACTTTCATAGATGTCAAGTCAGGGAAAGGTGGGGGTGTCTAGATTTGAAACGGAAGATGTATTAACCCTTGACTAGTTTGCATGCCTATGGAGATTTATTTATTTTTTTTATTTTATTTTTTTTTTATGAAAGGATTTGTGCATATAAAAACTGTCGTAACGTTTGTTTTTTGACGACTTCATAAAGGGTTATCTTTTTTAGGTATTTAAACTATTTATTTGGGCTATGGATTATGAAGGGTGTTAAATTGTATGCATGTTTTTAGTAAATTATTCAAGCCATGAATCTGATGATTGGGTTATGGATTAAACAAGTTATTATATTGTATGCTAGTTTTTATCTAATAATTCAAACTAAAAATCTGATGATGTCTACAAAAAACCGTTAACTCGTGTCTATATATATATACTATTGTACCCTTGCCGTCAAAATTGAGGCCAAGAAGGAATGAATTATAAGCAATGTGTATTTTATTGTAAGTAATTTTCGTTTCATCTAAGTAATATTTTGTAATTTAAAACAGTTCCTTTTTTAAGGTTAATAATTGAACAGTGTACAGGTTATAAACACCTCAGGAAAGATATCCGTATTTTGGCCTCATAAATGTTACTTATTTACTACCAAATTTTTATTTACTGCAAAAGTTCCCAAAGCACAATATTTTTGTGCAAACATTGCAAGGTCTAAATAATCCTTGATATTCCGTAGATTCAATCTGTGATTTCAGTGTCTGGGAAAGAAGTGGATTTTTACATACACCCAAAAAATATAGTTGGAATTTAGTTCTTACTGTAAACTGAGTCGCCTTTGTCTGGGGCGGTCTCTGTAGCTTGTCAGCGCGGTAGTTTTTTCAGTGCCGACGAGAAATCCGTCTTGATATCTGTGCGTCTCATGTCAAAATTTTGCATGCTGCCACTCAATTGTTACACACACAAAAAAATGTGTATGACGTATTATTTTTATTATAGTTTTATATATATATATATATATATATATATATATATATAGAGAGAGAGAGATACAATATGAGATTGGCCATTAAGATCAGCGCGCAGTGTTACTGGTCTGATGATTGTGTATGGATTATTATTATTATTATTATTATAGTTTCACACACACACACACACACACATATATATATATATATATATAGAGAGAGAGAGAGACAAAGAGGGAGATACAATATGAGAATGGTCATTGAGATCAGCGCGCAGTGTTCCTGGTCTGATGATTGTGTGCAAGCATGAAGCAGAACCTCGCTGTTGACCACAATGTCCACTTTCATATATACACACGTTATGTCTGTGATACTAAGCACTTTCCCTCATAAAGATAGCATACTTTATAAAACTACATTTTTCTCCAACCAAACAGAGATACACAAACACACACATACACAACACGCACATACACACACACACACACACATATGTATTTTTTTTTCATAAGCAAAACGTATATTCTTATCTTGATAAAATTAATAAACAGAATCTCTAGATATTTATAGAAAAGAACCCATTGATACGAATATATATATATATATATATATATATATATATATATATATATATATATATATATATATACTTAAGGTTGTAGGTAGGTAAGTTGATGTGTATACTTATACACTGGCTAATAACGGTTATTGTCGTTTTGCTTAATTTCCTCGTTCGTTCAATTTTCTAAGTTCATTCATTTCTCTTTCCTTTCTTCATTCAATCGCTAATTTCATTTCCCTGTAGCCTTATTCATTCTGTTCGACACTCATTCATTCATCCCTTTGCTCATTAAGCGTTTCCTAAAGTCCAGAGATGGCGACATTATTCGCGTCAACTGAAGAGAAGAGAAGAATCTTCACCATGTTCTAAAGATGGTGGGCGTGGGTTGAAGAAGAAGAAGAAGAAGAAGAAGAAGAAGAAGAAGAAGAAGAAGAAGAAGAAGGACAGTGTAGGATGAGGAAGTAGAGAAAAAGAAAAAAACAAAAATGTTTTGAGACCAGGGAAAGAAAATGACACATAGGATGATTACGATTGGAGTGTTCCTAATTAAAATTCTGGGAAAGAATCGAATTTTTCCTCACTGGTAGAAATCAGACAATGCATTAGATTAAATTAAAAAAAAAAAAAAAAAATGACTGGGACAGTAAGAAAAAGAAATTACGTCCTGGAGAAATGAAGACGTGGAGTAAATTCAATGGAACGATCATGCGGGCTCATAAGAGTTATCTACTCTTGTCTGCCATTTTATTCCATTTTTTTCTGATAAGAAGGCCTTGTTTCACACAATAGTTGGTTGTAATAGTTTTAACATGTCAAGATCAACTGATTTTAGTTAGTAAATCGTCCACCTCATTTTTTTTTTGTTTAAAAAACAAAAAAAAAAACAAACTTCGAACCTTGCAAATTCCGTCACGGGAAACGATTTAATAAAATAACAGTTTTTATACTAAGCGAAAAACGTCTCGAATATATATTGTAAATTTGCTAGATATTTTGAAATAATTTTTTGGTAATAATATGTTTTTTTTTAATTATTATTTTTTGTTAAACCTTTGTGCAAATTAATTCAAACAACCGCTTTAGTTTTCCTTTCTTACAACATACTGTCAGTTTTAGACCCACTGAATATACAGGGTCTAATCGATTTCTATTTTTTCCTCAAATTAGATAATTTCTAGTGGTGTGCAGTATTATGTTTCTATTTTCGGGGTGTGTGATGAAATTTGTTTGGCCTTGAAATATTTTGCGCCATCCGAGATTGCATCAGATTTTTATCACGCCCAGACACTATTGTTCCGACTCTCGATTAGTTGTCCTACGGCCATTGTCTGCGATGGACGTTACTCCAAGGAAGCGTAGGAAAATTGTAACGCTACACGAACAAAGCTTACCAGTGAGCAAATTAAATTACTATCGACTGGCTCGAAAATTCGACTGATTTAAATGCAATCGAGAATCTGTGGTCAATCTTCAAGTTAAGACTTCGTGGAATGGACATATGAAGTACTAACATGTGCACTGGGTCATGTTTCATTGGAAAAATACGAAAAAAAAGTAAATAATAGCGTAATTATTCGTTTCGTTTCAATTAATTTGCACAAGGGTGTATATACTTTAATTAATTTGCACAAAGGTGTATATACTTTAATTAATTTGCACAAAGGTGTATATTGTTTTCAGTCAAAGGAAGAGCACACGTTATAAACTACGAACTGGAGATGTTAGAATCAAGCAAGTACAAAAATTAAAATGTCTTGGAATCATTTTAACCGATGATGGAAAATATGACACCGAAATTCGAAGACACATTAGAATAATGAAAATATACCTTCTAAAAGCGAAGGAAAGTCTTAAGAAAAAGGAAAAAAATCGTTAGAATCAAAGAAAATAGTACAGAATTGTGATATAATATTAATCCTCCTATATAACAGTGAATGCTGGATAATATCCTTCCAGATGAAAAAGAGACTTAGGACAATAGATATGTGGTTCTACAGAAGGATTCTGAGAATGACATGTACAAAACATGTGAGCAATGATCTAGTTCTGGAGAATACCAGAGATCGAATATGGGAGCAAAAATGTTTCAGTGCAAATGGAAACAAAAGTTACACTTTTACTTAGAAGTAGAAAGACACAGATGACTTTTCTAGGGCATATAATGAGGAAAGAGGGTTTGGAGAATTTAACCTACACAACAAGATTGTGTAAATTGTTTACAGGGATTAGTAGAGATAGCAAAAGGCAAACCTAAGACAGGAGGGCCATTATCATCTACTTTCTGAAGAGACATGACACAAACAAGAAGATTGTCTTCCAATATTAATAGGATGACCTCCATAAACATTGATTTGTCTAACCGTACATCGATTTCAACTGGAAATTGTCAGCAGAAAGCCTCGTAATCTATTTTTGACACGTTCCATTTTATTTTGTTTTAGTTATAGTCATTGTGTCTTCAATTCACAAATTACTTGTGACTCATGCAGTAGATCAAGTGACAACAAATCCCATACAATCGGCTACATAGTTTCTAGTCGTTACCTCATATATCTGTAAGGCACTTTGAAATTATTACAAGTATTCCGATAATGATGGGTATAATAGTCAAGTTGATGATTCACGATTTTTCTCATTTCTGAAAGAATGTTTTAGATATTTCACTTCTCTAACAAGAGCCATTTTTAATTATTTCACCCCAACCAAGGCAATAAATCCACCGTGACACGAGAAGTTACTGAAAGTGAAGGAAACGTATTTGAGAAGAAATTACAATAAAAGAAAACAGAAGGTGACGGGAAAGCAAGAAAGCAGATGACTAGAGAGAGAAGGGGGAAGAGAAAGGGAGAGAGTGAGAGACAGAAAAGAAAGGAAGAACAAATTAACATGAGCCGATAGGGTGACCTAGAAATGATTTTTCTTTAAAGGATGAACAAGTTAAAATACAGGGTAAGGGATGTGGTGATCAGACTTAAAATAGATACATTGAAGTGTCTCATAATCATGTCTTTTTTGGCAGCAAAATAATCATCATCGCATTATAATCATCACAATTTCAAATTATATATATATATATATATATATATATATATATATATATTGTCATTCACAGACAGCCTGTTCCGCTGTGTCACAGCTCATCAGTGTGGCTAGACGTCCGGTTGCCTCGAGCTAGAATCGAAACCCGTATATATATTTTAAATTTGATTTGAAATCATTGCAACAATTTTAAGCAGAAAAATTGAGCATTCCAACCAAAAGCGTGACATATGAAAGGGTGGGGGGAATAGAACTCTCCCCAGAGCTATTAGTACACCAACTCACTTACAGAATTTAAAAAAAAAAAAAAAAAAACTCCTTCTCGCCGGCTGGTTTAGCCAGTCACATGAGATCACATCAGAAAGTTCTGGTGAAAACTCCTGAGAATGCACTCCTACTAGAGAGACTTGTAGGTTACTCGTACGAGTTTTGTGATAAAGTTTTTTTTATTTATTTATTTTTTTTTTAACTCTGTTGCGGGATTCAAACGTCAGATTATTGTACACCGAGACAGGCATAGAAAGCACAGACAAACTTTATGTTTGCCACTTGTGTAAGAAAGGTTGTAAAAATGAAACCGACATTAAAATAACTTTCGAGCTCATAGCAAGGAATTTAGCTCAGATATAAATGACAGAAATCTTAAAATTAAAATGAAAAGCACAATAAGCTCCCAAGCGTTGAAATGATCTTCTGCAAAGAAGACACAATCATCATCGTGTATAAATGTGTTTTTATGAATAGATATTGCAGTTTATATATGTGAATTATAAATACTCCCCTAATAATTTACCGTCCTGGGTATGACGATAAACTACATCCGCGTCCAGGGTAAGACAATAAACTACGTCCAACAGCAAAGCCTCTAATCAAGAGGTTTTGAGGAGCGTGGAACCACCTCTTAATTGCTGGTGTTCCCAGGTCCACCCTGACCCGGGGTGATAGCACCTGTTAGGGTCCCAGCTATGGACAAAGAGTTAACCCCGAAACTGAGGTAAAAAGCATTATAAAAGCGTAAAAATAGGTTTTAATACCAGAAATACTTTGTAAAAAATTATTTCCAGAAGTAAATTTCTGAAGAAAATAATATATTACCGGCAATATAGTTTTGAAAAAAAATATTACCAGCAATACGTTTTTGAAAAAAAAAATATTACCAGCAATACGTTTTTGAAAAAAAAATTATTACCAGCAACACATGTTTTAAAATAATATTACCAGCTATACATTTTTGAGGAAAAAAATATTACCAGAAATAGATTTTTGACAAAACAAAATATTACCAGGAAAAAAGTTGTCGGCATTAAATAACCCAATGAGGTTGATATGCCGTAAAACACAACAAGCCAAACAAACCAAACAAAATACTTTACTATAGAAGAACTGCAATTTTACTATAGAAATTCAATGAAATTCACAAAGGAAGGATTCTGAATGGTCATAAAATTGAACAGATTCGGCTGACCCGAGATATGTAATAGTATACAAATGTAAATGAATTTTTAATGACTATTGCGCGGAAAAGCATTCTATACAATTCTGCCATCGAAATCCCTTGAACATCATGAAGAAACGTTGTTATTGCTCAGAAATTATATGAAATATTAATAGCATAGAGTAAGTCAATTTCTGCCCAACTAATCATTTGTTAGAGAGTCAAAAAATGTTTGTGTATGATGATAAACTATATCCGGCAACAAAATCTCTGATAGGGAGAATGGCAGTTTTGAGGAGCGTGGAATCACCTCTTAATTGCTGTTGTTACCAGGCATACCCTGACCTGGAGGGGTGGTAACAACGATAGGAAAATAGTGACGCCCCACCAAACAAACAAAAATCTATGAAATTATAAAAATATATTTTACAGTAAAAATACCAGCAAAATACACCGTCCTGGTTATGATGATAAATTACATCCGCGTCCTGGGTAAGACGATAAACTACGTCCAACAGCAAGTCCTCTGATAAGAAGTTTTGATGAGCATGGAACCACCTCTTAATTGCTGGTGTTCCCAGGTCCACCCTAACCCGGTGGGGGGGGGGTAGCACCTGTTAGGATCCCAGCTATGGGCAAATAGTTGACCCCACAACCTGACTATAAAAGTTTATAAATAGATGTTAATACCTGAAATACATTGTAAAAAAAAATTACTATCAACAATAAATTTTTGAAAAAAATCTTACCACCAATACAATTCTTGTGAGTATTAAATAACCCATTGAGGTTAATATGCTGTAAAACAAAAAGAAAACAAACCAGCATTCCCCTTACACACACACACACACACACACACATATATATATATATACATATATATATAACTATATATATATATATATATATATATATATATATATATATATATATATTTATATACAACTGAGTTACTTGACCATCATGCGTCGAATATATATATATATATATATATATATATATATATATATAAGTTGCCCTGACCCTCATGCGTCGAATATATATATATATATATATATATATATATATATATATATATATATATATATATATTCGACATGAGGATCAATAACTCAGTTCCTAGGAATATTGATTCCTTATAGGTACGAGTTAGCAAGTTATTCGAATGCCCCTTTACTATGTAACGACTTTAGCCCTTACTGGATGCTATAAATTTGTACTATTCTACTAGACGTAGTTGTAGCTTCATGGTTAACGAGGTTATTTATTAGACTTTTACTGACGTATAGTGAGTTCAATTCCCACTGGGTGCACCATGCTTGTAGCCTTAGTCCAGATTCACTTTAATTAGCAAATAATGTTGGATACCTCGCCGTGCGTTTATAGCAAGATACCATAATTACTGAACAATGCCTTCAATCCTCATTGGTTAGCATACAACTGTGGATTTGTGCCAAATGAGGCTAGGCTTAGTAACCAATTTTGGATCCTTCGGAGTCGGTTAATAAATCGCTAGTAGAATTTTGTTATTGCGAAGTGACGCTGATCCGCATTGGGTACCCTAACCCTTGTGCTAGACTGAATTTGGTTTAGTAAATATTAATGTCTATGATATCCTTATATCATGGTCCGAGCGCGTGAGCAACGATGAGGTCTTAGAGAAGATGCAAACAAGAAGGCTTATACTTAACATCAGAAAGAAACAGCTGAAGTTTCTGGGACATATAATAAGGAAGGAGGGCCTGGAGAATCTGATACTCAGGTGTCGAATAGAGACAAAGAGAGACAAGGGAAAGTAGCGCGTGGCTTACCTGACGAGCTTGAGCAGGTGGATGACAGAACGTGGTCTGGGGGAGGAAGCAAAAGGAAGGAGCTTGCTGAGGGCTACAAAGGATAGAGGGAGATGGAGAGCCACTATCGCCCACGTCCCGAAAGTACACGGCACATGACACATAAAATGAAAGAAAGAATATTAATATAGAAGTTGGAAGAGTAGGAAGGAGGCAGTTGAATGTGATAGATTAAGGGATAAAGCAAAGAAGGTGGTAAGCATGAGGATTAAGCTTCCTCGGCGTATGGGAAGAGGTTACAATCGTGACGGTTAGTTTAAGGAATGGCTATAGTTAATACAGTAGCAGAAAAATCTGATATAATCATAGTAGAACTAATAGTGAAGCTAATGTGTTCGCAGCAATGGTAGCGTAGATGTACTAGTTCGTCAGGAAGCTGTGAGCAGCTGTTGTTAGTATGTCCACCATGATGGGGGCTACGGGTGGGGTTTGGTATATGGTAGCTGGGGCGGAGCCTATCTTTCGAAAGTGTGAATGGTCTTTGCGAATTCGGACATATCGTACTTCTAAATTTATCAATCAACCAGATGCCGGAAGCAATGAGTAAACGATTGAATCTTACGGGTGGAATCTTACGGGTGGAATCTTAAGGATGGAAAGGAAATTTAACATAATAAAGATTAACGTTGTCTGGCTGGCTGTCTTCTATCGTCACGATTTCACTTTTATAGATTTTTCTTCTTCTTCTTCTTCTTCTTCTTCTTCTTCTTCTTCTTCTTCTTCTTCTTTTCCTTCTTCTTCTTCTTCTGGTCCAATCATTCAACTCTTTTTCTTCTTCTTGTTATCCTTATTCTTCTTCTTCTTCTTCTTTTTCTTCTTCTTCTTCTTCTGATCCCATCATTCAACTCTTCTTCTTCTTCTTCTTCTTTTCCTTCTTCTTCTTCTTCTTCTTCTTCTGATCCCATCATTCAACTCTTCTTCTTCTTCTTGTTATCCTTATTCTTCTTCTTCTTCATCTTCTTCTTTTTCTTCTTCTTATCCCATCATTCAACTCCTTTTCTTCTTCTTCTTCTTCTTCTTCTTCTTCCTCTTCTCATCCAATCATTCAACTCTTCTTCTTCTTCTTGTTATCTTTATTCTTCTTCTAACGTCCCTTGTTCGAATTTATATTTTTCATTCTTTTTCTTGTGTTTTTCTTCTTGTTTTCTTCTTCTTCCTGATTATGATCCCATGATTAAACTCTTCTTCATCGTCATCATCATCTGCCGTTCGTAATTTGTTTTCATTTTTCCTCTTCTTCTTCTTCTTCTTCTTCTTCTTCTTCTTCTTCTTCTCTTCCTCCTCCTCGTTTTCTTCTTCTTCTTCTTCTTCTTCTTCTTCTTCTTCTTCTATCGTCCATTGTTCGCATTTATATCTTCTTCTCATTTTCTTCTTGTGTTTTTTTCTTCTTCCTGATTATGATCCCATGATTAAACTTTTCTTCTTCTTCTTCTTCTTCTTCTGTTGTCCCTAATTTGATTTTATTTCTTCTCATTCTTCTTCTTCTTTCTTCTTCATGAATTATTTTCTCATTTTACCCACTAGTTGATGTACCCGTCAACATCAGTAAGATTGTAAAACATAGCTACCAGCTTATTGTTATCATAATAGTCAAACGATTCCTTATTACTTTATTATTATAAAACTGTTATTATTGGAAGCGAATTAAAATGGGATGTTTTCGAATTCGAACCGCAAAATTTCTCATAGCAAAGAGAAAAGAAATAAAAGGTAGAACTGAGTAATTTCTATTTTAGAAACTTTTATATCAATTAAAAATGAAGTTGTTTCATTATTCATACGTGTCAAGGTTTATTTTCAGTGTCAGTGGTCCTGTACATTAACTGGAATTAAAGAAAGCTAAAATAGACATTTGAGTGAAATTGTTTTTCCTAAATAAACAGACATTATTAATATAAGAGAAATTATAGTCTTACACTAAATGTCTATAAGTGGCATATGCCATATAATACAAACACACACACATATATACTAGGAAATAAGGGTGTTTGGTCATTAGGTAGGTTTTAATTTCAATAATTTATCATCCATTGACAATTTGAAAAATTCTGTAAATTTAATTTTACAAGATGAAAATAATCATTTATATAATGGTATCTTAATCCTGATTATATATATATATATATATATATATATATATATATATATATATATATATATATATTCAAAAATTATAACATAAGCATGTTATAGCATCACTAAAATAACAGCCAATTTGTTTTGTTTCAATACTTCTGAGTCTTATCAAGCGATAATGTTGATTACGAAATGAAGATTTTTTTCCCTTGATAAGACACCAAAAGTGTTGAAACAAATGGTTATTTTTGTACTGATGTTATAACACGCTCATGTTATAATTTTTGAATAAATATTATTTGCTCTACTTTGTGTTTAACACTTTCTAATAAAATACTGTTTATTCCATCTGTTCTAATCCTGTACTCGTATATATATATATATATATATATATATATATATATATATATATATATATATGAATATCGTCTAATTGTAATTATGTTTTAATAACTATATCTATATATATTAAAAAATAAATAATTATAATAGATAAATAATAATAACTATATCTATATATATTAAAATTTTAATGATGTTTTAATAACTATATCTATATATATTAAAATTATATCTTAATTATGTTTTAATATCTATATCTATATCTATCTATCTATCTATCTATCTATCTATATATATATATATATATATATATATATATATATATGAATATCGTCTAATTTTAGTTATGTTTTAATAACTATGTCCTGAAGAAGGTCTACTAGACCGAAACGTCTGACGTCGACATTGAAACAACATTAAAACAGCATACTTGCATATTCTGATTTTTATTTTTCCATATTTTCTTTATATATATATATATGTATATATATATATATATATATATATATATATATATATATAGATAGATAGATAGATAGATAGATAGATAGATAGATAGATAGATAGATATGTCTGTATGTGTATAGAAAGAAAAAGAAAGAAAGAAATTTAGAGAAAGAGATGAACTGACTGATATAAAAATACAGATATGAGCAGGATATCAGGTGAGAAATATAAACAGAATGGTAGATAGATCGACAGACAGACAGACAGACAGATAGATAGATAGATAGATAGATAGATAGATAGATACTGTAACTGTCAATGTAAGTTAAATGGTTGAGAATATTGAAAGGAATGCTAATTTGATGTCTTGTCGGTTTTGTTATCGTTACAATAAGACTCATTCATTGCAGGTTCAAAAAATGTAAAACTCCCTTTCAGTTTTTCAACGCATGCACGCGCGCACACACATCCACCCACCCACAAACACACACCCACAAACACACACACACACACACCCATATATATATATATAGGCAGCATGTCTTTATTGAAGCTTGTTTGCTTGAATAATCTGAACATTTATTTATTTTCATTTGAATCCTCTCTAATTCTCGGATCAGCTTCTTAATGTTGATATTACATTAATTAAGGACGGCGCCGTCAACAAAACATTTTTGACGTTCACAGTACATATTTAAGTGAGGGGTGACATATTAAATCAACGAGTAACCTATATAACGAGCTTGTAGAAATGGATGTCTGAAAGGGGATTGGGAAGAATAGAGAAAAAAATCTTACTAAAAGCTACAGAGGATAGGAAATTGTGGAGAGGCATGTTCGCTCATGTGAGGATGGAAAGAGGGACACACATGAAGAACACTTTATTAAAAATGCTACCAATAATTTCACAGGCGCTTCTAGGGAATATTTTCGAAAAATGTATGCTGTCTCTACAAGAGATGTGACGCTTTCTGGAAAGAAAGAAGAAAAGAAATATTTTCCGATTGTTCAGTTACGAAGTGCAGTTACATGAAGTTTAACTTATCGGCTGAGCCAGATTTGATATTTACCACCTGATATATATATATATATATATATATATATATATATATATATATATATATATATATATATATATATATATATATACCACATATTTATATATATATATATATATATATTTATATATATATATATATATATATATATATATATATAAATTTGTCGCCTCTGTCAGTCTGTCTGTCTGTTGGTTATCGAACTCCGGCTAGGATTTTGGAAATAGACCGTCATAACTATATATATTCTGAAACTACATTACCCAGTGTACTTGGATAAGTATATTTAATTTTGAGCAAAGGTGCTCACCGTCACTAAATTGTTTTCCCTGTGATTTAAATTAAATTTAAATTTGAACAAGGGAATGACTCATATCCAAAATATAGTAGGAAAAAACATGAAGGAGGTCACAACGGCAAGATGAAAATGACACAATATGGAGGTCAATACAATACATATTTATTGTGACAATTCAACTGGTATATCAATGTTGAAATCTGTTCATCAATTCATTCAATCAAGTATTGCTTCACATACATATATAAGGGGTCAGATGAAGCTGTTTTTGCACAAATTCCACTGATTTTTTTCCCTTTGAATTTGAACAAGGGAATGACTCCAATCCAAAATATAGAAGGAGAAATCCAGAAAATGGAGGTCACATCGGCAGGATCATTGAGTAATATTGAAATGCATCATTTTTCTCGATGAATTATAACAATGATATAAAATCAATCATGATTTTCTTACAAAAAAATGTGTGGCATGCAGCAATCCACGAGTAAATCGGATTGCCTTAAACTTTTAGTCACTACTTTACAACAGCTTTTAGTTTGATTTTTTGGCTTTTTTACCACACCTACACCATCATCGAAAACAAAATAAGCATTAATTAACAATTCCTTATCATAGATAAACTGATTAAAATAACCTTAGAATAAATAACAATAGCATTAAACATAATAGCCAAAAATTAAGTGTTTAATTCATTCATTTTCTACGGCCTATCAATTTGCAAGGTTCTTTTTTAGATAATAATGATTTAGTGCTACAAGTATTACTAACTGGGAGAGGGAGAGAAGAGGTAAAATTCTATTTCCCAGCGGTATTTTTCCGTAAGTGAATATAACGAATCCGACTGGAATTGGAACTTGGTTCTCCGATTAAAAATTCCGAGCCATTATCTATTACACCAACCGCATATCCAAACTTAAAGCAGTTGGTATTCACAAACAGTCAACCATCTAGATACTGACTAAGCTTGACGTTGCTCAACTTCGGTGATCGTACGGGAACCGGTTTTGAAAATGATATGGTCGTAACCCAATAATTAAATTAAAAAATTCGTCAGAATTTCGTAAGAAATCGATACATGTCATCTATCGAAAAAAAAAAAACAAATTGAACTCATTACTTACTATGAAACAGATATAATCAAAAACGGCATTGAATCCTTACATCGGGTACACATCTACCACGTTCTCTCGCAGGCTGACTTGTCACATATCGAAACGCAGTGCAATCTGTGCACATATCCACCAGCACATCATGAATGAACAAAATACAACCATCAACATCAGACAAATATTAGAAGATAACAACATATATATATGTATATATATATATAATTATTTTTAAAAAATATGATTCCATCGTTACATAAGGGTTCTCATGTTTCAAAAACAGAAGCTAAAAAAACAGTTCCGTTTCATCCTCAAGCAAATTTTGGAATAACTCATCTTGAAATTTACGGAGATTTATAAGCATATACATTCGGAGCGTAAGGGTTAACATATTGTATCAACATATTAGTTACTATTATTAGTTACATGTAACATCTAACGGTTCTTTCCTATTTTTCTGTATATTTGCACACGCATATACACATACACACACACACATATATATATATACATACATACACATGTGTGTGTATGTATGATAAAAATATAGTTTTAAGCAATGCTATAAATTTAGCGAAGGTGCTATACTGTTAATTACGAGCTAGGGCAACTCGTGACGGTGTTATAGTTAGCAAGTTTATCTCGCTAGAACAATTAAATTGGGTAGTGAGTTCGATCCTCACTGGGTACCTCCTAACACCGGTCTTTGTTCCACATCTAAGCTACGCTTGGAAAATCATTAGGGCACCTCGAGGCGGTTTAATGTTTAGCAAGCTTGTCTCGCTAGAACAGCTAGTACAGAGTAGTGATTTCGATCCTCACTGGGCGCTCCTTACTTTAGGCCTTGGGCCACATCTAAGCTACAAAAAAAAAAGACACTTTCTCCTGAAAGTATATACATATGTACAACATATATGTAGCTGAAGCCAGGTCACTTCGAGGCCTCATACCTTGTGCCACATGTGAGCTATGCTTGGAAAATCTCTAGTAATCACCAGCGAAATATAAAATATTTCTTTTTAACTTTGCTATATTTATGACTAAACGGATAATGCGTTTGTATAAAAGTGAACATTGTGATTAATACCGAGTTGCAGTAGGCTTTTTAATGTTTAAATGCAATCTTTAGGCCATATATTTTACCCGTATATATAGATATAAATATATAATTATTATGTTTCAGTTTCGAATATTTTTCTACTTTCCTGAAAGGATTTGATTATAAATTATCCCAATGTCATCTGAGCACTTTCAGCTTTCATAATCCATTATCAAAAAGATAATTTGTTCGTGTTCATATATATTTGTGTGTATGTGTGTGTGTCTGTGTGTTTGTGAAAGTGCTCGGCGTGCCTTAACAGCCTGCATTGCACAATTCCCTTTTTTCGATTCCTTTGGAAATATACAAGCCCAAACTAAGTTGAAATTTCCGCCAAAAGAATTTAGTGTTCAGTAAAAGAGAAGGTCGTAACCAAAACGTGTTTAAATTGCAAATAATCTTGGATTTCGCTATGTTCCGTTTACGTTCAGCATCATGCACTTTTCCGAAATGCAATTTGCAGATCGGGGACACTGAATTCAAGCAGGTGCGGAAGTCTAAATATCTGGGAAGTGTTTTGACAGAGGTCGGCAAAAGCGACCCTTAAATCCGTAGACGTATTGGGATGGCCAAGGACGCATTCCAAAATCTGGGCAGAGTATTGCGAGACAGGAGGATTTCGTTGGTAACAAAGAAAAGATTATTGAACTGCTACGTGACATCTGTCCTTCTTTACGGCAGCGAATGGTAATGGACGCGCGTCTGCATGGCTGTATCAGATTCCAAATTTGTTATCTGGACCTCGTTTCTCGCCCAATTTGATAGGAACAAAGACAAAATAGAACTGATTTCAGATAAAGAGTAAATTAATATTCCCCTTGGTATCGAGTATCCCTCAAACTGCACTGCCTATTGCTGTTCGTTTTAAGTGACAACGAAACCTTCCTTAGTATCTACACTTCTGTATATAGTGAATATTGAAATAAACAGTTGTTTATGGTAGTGTAGTAGTTAACGCAGTGATTGGTTGGGTTAGGGAGTTGGGAGTCAAAAAAAATAAAGATGAAGTAACTTTGGATGGCACTTCTATTAAATGCTACAGTGACCAGCTTTCTCTATAACCCTTCAGAATGGCGACTTTGCGAGATCATATCCAAAATGTGTTTAAATCGCAAATAATCTTGGAATTCGCTATGTTCCGTTTACGTTCAGCATCATGCACTTTTCCGAAATGCGATTTGCAGGTCGGGGACACTGAATTCAAGCAGTTGCGGAAGTTTAAATATCTTTGAAGTGTTTTGACAGAGGTCGGTAAGTGAGACGATGAGATCAGAAGACGTATTGGGATGGCCAAGGACGCATTCCAAAAGCTATGCAGATTTTTACGAGACAGGAGGATTTCTTTGGTAATAAAGAAAAGATGACTGAACTGCTACGTGACATCGAATGTTGGAAGGTCACCACAAAGATGAAGAAGACACTCAAGACAACGGAGGCATGGTTCTACAGAAGGATGCTAAGTGTACCATGGACCGAGCGTGTGAGCAAAAACAAGGTTTTGGAGAGGGTGCAGACAAGGAGGAAACTTATACTTAACACCAGGAAGAAGCAGCTGAAATTTCTGGGACATGTAATGAGAATGGACAGCTTGGAGAATCTGATATCCACAGGTCGCATAGAAGGAAAGAGAGACAAGGCAAAGCAACGCATGACATACCTGGCTGGCTTAAGCCGGTGGATGACAGACCGCGATCAGTGGGAGGTGGCAGATGGACGAAAACTACAAGGGATAAGGGGAAGAACAAGTTCGACTGAATAGTGAGTTCGATCCTCACTGGGTGCCCCATACTTTCGGCCTTGTGCCACATCTAAGCTACGCTTAGATAATCATTTGGGCTCCTCGAGACGGTGTAATTTCGAACCGTACCCTTTATTCCGTCCACTGGGGTAGAGATACCCACGTGCAATGCCTTTTCTGGATATCTCCGATGAGCTGCTTTCACTGGTTCCCAGACTTCATGAATTCAAGCGCCCTACGAGGCTGGCATCCCGCTCTCACCCTTTCACTGTAGAAACTTTTAAATATAGCCGTCTCTTCTACTCCAATAGCTTCGTACCTCGCACCTCTCGCCTGTGGAACACCCTTCTTTATTACTGTTTCCCTGAGAGCTATAATCTCCAGCTATTCAAATGTAATGTCAATCGACATCTCCAGTTACCTTGATCTATCCCCTATCCTTCTCCTCATTCTTTCTTCTATCATTCCTATCTGCCCTCGCTCCAAATCTTCTGCTACCCACTGCATCCTAGTGGTTTCCCGCCTTGCTCGGGGCGTAATGTTTAACAAAAATATATATCTCAATTTCTTTTATTTCCCTTTAGTAACTCAACAATGCAGGTTGTTGATCCCTTCTGCTGTGGACATGATCGCCTACGTCCTGAAGGGACCAGGCATATAAAAAGAAAAGAATAATGCAATTTACGTGATTCTATATTTAGACTTTTCGCTCCAAAGATATAACTTTTTTGTATATATAAGACTGACTCTCCCGGGAAAACCATGTTTATAAAAGTCCAGTCTTGCTCTTCCTGCTTTTTTAATTTTTATTTTATTAAACAGTAAAATTAATGTCTTTATTTCTGAGATCGGGTATTGTAACTATTTACACGATTTACATTGTTTGGACTGTTGTGCTCATCTTTAATGCCATATTCACGATGTTTCCACCCAGTGGATAAAAGCGTTGGTTGAAGCAATCCAATGACTTGAATCAAAGCGTTCAAATAACTGACCACAGCAGGAGGGACAACAACCTGGATTGTTGAGTTACTAAAGGGAAATAACTGAAACTGAGATATCCAAAAAAGGCATGGCAAGTGGAACTAGAACAATCTACTCCTGTGGACGAAATAAACGGTTCGGTTTGAAATTACACTGCCTCGTGGTGCCCAAATGATTTTCTAAGCGTAGCTTAGATGTGGCACAAGGCCGAAAGTATGGGGCACCCAGTGAGGATCGAACTAACTACTCAGTCGTAATTGTTCTAGCGAGACAAGCTTGCTAACCATTACACCACCTCAAGGTGCCCAAATGATTTTCTAAGCGTACCATAGATGTGACACAAGGTCGAAAGTACGGGGAACCCAGTGAAGATCGAACTCACTATTCAGTCGTAATTGTTCTTCCTCTTATCCCTTGTAGCTCTCTGTAAGTTTCGTCCCTTTGCCAACTCCCACGTTCTGTCATCCACCTGCTTAAGCCAACCAGGTATGGCATGCGTTGCTTTGGATTGTCTCTCTTTCCCTCTATTCGACCTGTGAGTATCATATTCTCCAAGCCGTCCTTTCTCATTACATGTCCCAGAAATTTCAAAGTATGTAACCGGAAGTATGGCGGAGAGTATAACGGCCGAAACGTCGTGAATATGATAGTAGAGATGAGGACAACAGTCCAAATAAAGTAAATAGTAAAATTAACAACAACCGCTAGAAACTGAGAACCCTACTAAAGAAATACGGTGACTCCGGCAAAATCGAACCTTCATCTCATTTTTTATTCTGTATGAGAAAATACTTTTTTTCTTATATAATGCGCCACTTCCAGTTCGGCAAAGGAGCAATGACAGAGCAATATTAAAAGAAAACACGTTTCTCGGTGAGACAGCGACGGATCGACTAGTTTCCGTTTCATACCCAAAACCTAACCAAAAGAAATTGTTAAAAGGATTTTTTTCATGCGACATTATTTCTTATTGCTGTAAACGTTATTTTTTAGTGAGGACATTTCTTTGAGTTGCTATGCCTGTATTTTTATCTTGTGAAACAGTGAAATCAATAGCAATCAGCCTAAAATTCAAAAGAAAACAGGACGTCTACTCAAATACGTGTACCCACTAAAAATAACTTTCAAAATAATAAGAAATAATACTGGATAAAAAATAAAAAATAAAAAAAACAATCGTTTAAAAAAAAACGCAGACTTCCAGTTTTTCATTATCTGTTTTTATGAACGTTATCTATCTTCATATATCTTTTGGCAATCCTCGTGATTCTTCCGATTCTGATACTAAGATATCATCCAATATTTTCCCATTCTTTCCTAATTCATTTTTCAGGAAAAAAATTAAACATATGCTGTAAATAATTTAGACTAAATCGTAAATCACTAATTTTCCTATCTTTAGTTTCTCTGTATTATTGTGTAGTCGAAAATATTGCAGTACTGCTATCGTGTATATTCTCAATAACTTTTATATAATGTTAATTAATGCCCTCCTCTCGTAGTGACTGCTGAGTGTCCTACTGATTCAAATGGTATTTCATCGTCAACTAAAACCAGATAGATTTATGTTTTTTATTTTCATTTATTTATTTATTGGTTATGGGGATGTTAATTTTTTTTGTCGATAAGTTTATCTATGGATTTTAAATAGTCTATTGTTGAGTATCCACTTCAAAAATCTGCCTTGTTGGTATTCATTTCGGCTATTTGCTAGTGCGTTTGTAACTACTTAAGGCAGAAGTGGACATATAACATGAACCAAACTATCTGCATTATCAATTATCTGCAGGATTTGGTGATTAAGAATCGATCGATAGCAACCACTTTGCACACAAAGACACACACACACACACACACACACACACACACACACACACACACATATATATATATATATATATATATATATATAGGGAGGGACAGAGAGTGAGAGAGGGATAAATTCCTGTGCATATGACGGAGTGTACCCGTAAGCAACAGAACTATATAAGGACAATATTTTTATAATTTCTTAGCCATATTACTGACTCGTATATCTCTCCGGCATTTCTCTCAACTCTCAAATCTGAAAATCTATGGATTCCGAAACCTTAGGAAGTTCCCGCACGAGGGCAAAGCATTGTCAAACGTCAGAAATATAAACACCAGTACTTGTGCGCATGCTCGAAGCCGTTGAATGGATCATTTCTTCAAAATGCAGACAATATTAATTACCCCGAAGACCACAGCGAATACACTTCTAAGTCTTACCATTTTCGTTGAATTCGACTTTAATTAGTTTAATATGTGTGTGCGCGACATATAATCTGGAATATTTGTTTGTGCGCGTGTGAAACACAAACAAAGATTATGTATCCATGCAGGCGGGTGTATGTGTGAGTGTGTGCATGGATATTAGTGTGTGTTTGTGAGCGTACGAGGCGATACCCAAGGATTCAGGGAATTTTAGCAGTCTGTTCTAATAGAATGTGGTACAGACGATTGCCGCAACCCTTTGTGAGCTTTACTCTTTGTGAATCAATGTACTGCAAAGTAGAAATTCGACAATAGGTATTAGTAATTGTTAAGGAATGGTCTTTTTTATCAAACTATCATAAATGCATTAGATATGGGTAATGGATGAATAGATTGTTGAGAAAACTTTTTTAATTAAAAAATGTGCTAAAACTATTGCATATAACTAATATATATATATATATATATATATATATATATAAATAGATAGATAGATAGATAGATAGATAGATATACAGGGTGTCCATAAAGTTCGTGTGCACTTTAAAAAATTTATAACTTTATTTGTATTTGCGATAGAAATAATTTGTAAAATGGATTAGAAAGAAGCAAATCTATATTTTTTAAAGTTTTATTGAAATTTTATTTAAGTTTCCTCATGTTCTGCATCATTAGCAATATAAAGAGTAATATGATTTTGAAGTTCACGGAAAACATTTGTCAATTGATTTACAGCAATGCCTGAAATCACATTAGTTATTTTAGCTATACTTAAAACTAGTTACATTAAATTTTCTGACATGTTTTTTATAGATTATTTCTATCGCAAATACGAATACAAATACCTTGCATATATATATATATATATATATATATATATATATATATATATATATATATATAAATTATGAACCTAAAGAACCAGGTAAACCTACCTTCGTACCCTGACGATCCGCGTAAATGAAATCTACGTAGGTTTGCCTTGCTCTTTAGGTTCATAGTTAGATTTGCTCTACTTAGTGTATTGAGCACTTTTACTTAGTTATTTTGGACTCTAAACTTTGATTCTAGACGATTCTTTTCGCCTTAATTACATGTTCTTAGTTCTTTCTTTTTTTTTCTCTTTATTTTTCCTTGCGTATTGGTTGCAATTACAAGCCAAAAACACCTAAGTTTTTTTTCCAGACGAGTATAATTACTTATATATATATATATATATATATATATATATATATATATATATATATATATATATTTTTTTTCATGTGGCATATCATCAAGTCTTGGGAAATTATAGCTCTCACAGATTGCTATTTTTTATTGCTCTCAGTAATTTTTAATCCTTTATAACATCTTTCATACGTTACGTCATGCGGCCACATCACGTTAAAACGCATACGATCCCATAAATTAAGCAACGTCGTGCCGGGTCACTATTTAGATGGGTGACGTTTGAGATACCTGATGCTATAATGGTTCGGTATTTTTAATAGGAGAGCCGTGTTCCAGTTCCAATTGGGTTCGTTATATTAACTTGCGTGCAAATATCATTGGAAAAGGTATGGATCCGCCTCTTCTTCACCAAGCTATGGGTTAAATAGTAAAACTTGTATCACTAAACCATTATTATTTTTAAAACAACAACTTAAAATCAAAATATATTTTCTTTTGAAATAACCAGGAAAGGGCTGATAATACGTAAAAAACGAATCAATCAAACAAAACAAACACAGTACGTATTTTAATCGCTGTTTTCCCTACTTCTGTTACGTAAGTTATATTATGCGTTTGATAAATTCTCTTTGCCGTTTTTAGATTTTATATATATATATATATATATATATATATATATACATCCTAGAAATTTGAAATATCTCTTTCCGATTGTATCAGTTTCCTTGTGGTTTTCCTTAAAACCTCTTCGTTTCGCGTTCTCAGCATAGAACCATGTCTCTACCGTTTGAAGTCTTTTCTTCATCTGCGAGGAGATTGTCCAGAATTCAGTGCGTCCTGGGTATGACGATAAACTACATCAGCGTCCTGCCTAAGACGATAAACTACGTCCGACATCAAGGCCTCTAATCAGGAGGTTTTGAGGAACGTGGAACCACCTCTTAATTGCTGATGTTCCCAGGTCCACCCTGACCCGGGCAGCTGTTAGGGTCCCAGATATGGGTAAATAGTTAAACCCCAAACTGGGTTCAAATCACTGTGAATGTGTAAAATTAGGTTTTAATACTTTCTGTAAATAATTATTACCAGCAATAAATATTTTAAGCAATAGATTTTAGAAGAAAGAAAAGTATTACCAGTAATACATTTTTGAAAAATGTTGCCAGCAATACAGTTTAGATGAAAGAAAAGTATTACCAGCAATACATTTTTGAAATGTTGCCAGCAATACAGTTTAGAAGAGAAGTATTACCAGCAATACATTTTGAAAAACAAAATATTACCAATGATATACTTTTGGCAAAAAATATTACCAGCAATAAAAATGTTGTCGGCATTAAATAATCCATTGAAGTTGATACGCCGTAAATCAAACCAAACCAAAGCAGAATTCATTGCAGATGTATCCCATTTTCTCCATAAATGCCATTAAGTCTCACGAATGCTATTCGGACGATCAAATAGGCCATGTGATGCCTATAAAAAACAATAGTCATAAAAAATGTTCAAAATACAAAACAAAATCAGTAGAAAGCTGAAGTGGGGCCGGTACGATTATACATCTCATTGCATCGTATGCGAAAAATAGAAAAATCTTAATTTACAGCAAAGCATGTCCGTATCTTTAGCGTTTTCTCGATGTACAATGGTAACTCGTGATTGTTTTATTTCGTCGGTCGATTGGCTGATTTTGCTTGTGGCAATAACAAACTCTATGGGTTATTTAATGCCGAAATCTAAATATTTTCAACGCAATTGGATGCCTTCAGCCAAGATAAAATGCATTGTTGGTCATTTTAACTATAGAAAGTATTGTTGGTCATTTTGCTTTAAAAATGTATTACCCATCATTTTACTATATATATATATATATATATATATATATATATATATATGACTTTATAGTGGTTTCATTTTGTTTCGGAGTTCAATATTTAGCCCATAGCAGGAAAACTAACAGGTGCTACCACCCCTTGTCAGAGTAAACCTGCGAAAAAACATCCAATGTCCCAGTCAGAGGTCTTGCTGCCAGGTTTTATTTTTCTCTCCACTATATGTACAAAATTCTATCGATAAAAGCATGGCTAGTCAGAAGTTTGAGTTTGTTCACTTTATATTATCAATTATACAAACACGCACCCCAGCACACACAAAAAGAAATATAGATCCTTGTGCCAATTAATTGGAACAACCGCTTTAGTTTCCTTTATTTGACCATATGGAGTGTGATGATGTAATCGATTTATATTTTTTCTCCAGATTAGATCATTTGCAGTGGTGTGCAGTAATATGAATCCATTTTCGCAGTGTATGATGAAATATGTTTGGCCATGAAATATATTGCGTCATCCGTGATTGCATCAGATTTTCATCACACCCAGACACTATTGTTTCGACAGTCGATTATTTGTCCTACGCCATTTTCTGCGATGAATGTTACTCCAAGGAAGCGTAGGAAAATTGTTACGCTGCACGAACACTGGCAAGTATTGCCAGTGAGCAAATTAAAGTACTACTATAGACTGGCCTGGAAACTCTCCTGATTTAAATCCAATCGAGAATCAGTGGCCAATCTGCAATCTTTGTTGCCCAAGGTTGCGTGTATATATATATATATATATATATATATATATATAGAGAGAGAGAGAGAGAGAGAGAGAGAGGGGGAGAGAGAGAGAAGGAGGGAGAGATTGTAAGAACGGGATGAGATAAAGAGGTGGCCTTTTTTTACTTAGGGGAAAGTAAGATTACTCGCTACTGCTTGTAACAACTCGCATTTTCGGAGAGTTTATAGCCATCACCACACACCATGTTAGGCGTGGAGTGGGTATGATACACCGACGATCTACTCATTCCTAGAATATCTGTATATGATCTATAATAAGCATGTAAACTACGGTACTAATAGTAAAACTAATAAAATAAAACTTTATGACACAATCGTGTGCTTTCGTGTCAGCTTAAGAACAATTTAATTTGTAACCAAATGTCTAATAGTCTGAGACGAAAAAGTTAATATTCTTGTCCTACCAATTGGTTAGTTTTATTTTCCAATCCGGAAAAGATAAATATTACTTTTGCCATTCTCTGAGAGCCGCCACCACCATTAAGATCATCGGGGTTTAAAATATCTCGTCGAATAGATCACGAATGTAAAAAAATAAAACAATCTTTAAATCGACCGAAGTGTGTCTAACAGAAAACGTTCTAAAGAGAATAAGAACGCAAAAGAATCTGTGCTTATCAATTTAGAAAAAAAAAAGACATGTGAAATTATGAAAGAAGGCTTGGCAAATTAAACACACACCAGACACATTGAAGTCTCTTTACTGTTCCACTTTCAATGAATCTCCTTACTGCTGCCATTTCAATAAATGTCCTTGCTCGAACGTCGACAGGGACTCTTGTTCAACCCCAGATCTCGCTTGATCTAAAAGATTTCGCGTGATTGTAAAATTTGCTAGAAAAATGCGGATGCCTTCTAACGCCCCAGAAAGTACTTGACTCCATCTGAAATGATTTCTCCTTACAAGATTCAGATGGACCAATAATGGAATTTTTGCTGTCATATCTGAGCTAGAGCTGCTCTATACTTTCCAACCTTGACAGAGTTCAAAATTGTTTACGCAACGCTATTTCCATGATGATCCTTCAGATGAACTTCGCTCGTTAGGGTCCCCGGCTTAGACCTTTGTCGTCATACAAGATTGTTATTCCACGGGGCTGAATTATCGTTATTACCTCCGTATCCCTGTTTTCGCAAGAAGGATGTTCCAATCAGAAACCTTCTTCCCAAGAAACGCTACTTTGTGGAACGGACTCCTGTGTTGATGCTTCCCGAACACTCCGATCTTAACATCTTCCAATATAATATCACTCTTTACCTATCCACAATATCCTAATATCTCTACCCTCTATCCTCTTTTCTTACTTTCATATCACACGCCTCAGTCGCTATCCCGCTATACTGAGTGACTCAACGTCCTTGTATTAGATGAAAAATGTTTTTTTAAAATAATAGTCTAAGTAAATAAATGAAAGAACAAGTTCCACAAAGAGAAAATAAGGTTATTGTTGTGGTAAGAGGCAGTTACTATCATAACTGGTTTGATCCTTCCATGATAAACAGTCCTGGGTAATTGTCGAGAAGAGAAGATAATATTTTTGCAGTAACTTGTCCAGCTGAATATTAATTACAACTATCACGACTGACTCTGTCAAGTTAAGTATTGTGTCTTGCTACATCGCAACAGTTATAGAAGATCAAATGTTGTGGAAAGAAACAATAGGCAGGAAGATGTGGAGAACAATGATTCCCTACGTGCTGAAAGAGATAAAGTCGATATCAAATGGACTGCCCCGTCATTTTCAACGTATAGGTGTCAAGCAACTCAATTCGTAGAAACTGACAGCCAGAAGAGCTGCACAAATGATTTGATTATTGTGGTGAGGGCTTTCCGTAGGACCAACCACACTTTTTGAAGAGCCTTTGGGACACAGTGTGCCACAAGGTCCCCAACCGACTCTCCGCAGGTTTTCAATTCAGAGTTGCCCTTCTCCTAGATCAGTTGTCATCCAAAGCTATAAAACACAGAGAGAGAGAGAGAGAGAGAGAGAGAGCTGGGGGAGAGAAGAGTGTATTAGCACGTAATGTAAATGTAATGGATTCGAATCGATTTCAAACTCGGCTCTCCGATTCCTTAGCCCGAGCTGCTATCCACTACACCTCCATGCCTATATATATATATATATATATATATATATATATATATATATGAACCTATAGAAAACACGTTTTGTAATATAACAAACGATTACAGTTGAATGATGTTCGAATATTTTATGTGCCGTGTCTTTTCAGTTCGTGACAACTTCACATTTAAATAATATGTATACCTTATTCCTTCTCGTCCCTGTTTTCCTTTTACACAAACTTGTTAGATAAGTTACTCGGTGTTTCTTCTTGATTTTAGTATGTTTTGTGGGTGTCATACTCTCCAAGCTTTCTTTCTTCATTATAACTAAGATTTTTCAAGTCTCATTCTGTCTCTAAGTAAAACTGTCCCTTAATTCTTTTCATTTTCCTTGAACTTGACTAAAGGGACGTTCTTTCCATCACGTGAGCCATGTTATCCATCTCACAGACTGAATGTAGGTTCAAATATCAGATAAGGTGAGTGTGTGCATTTATACAATTTCCTCGTCGTACGGCTTCAGGATATGGCCGATTACGTATCTCCATAACGATCTATCCATTGTAGCTCTAATCTCTATGTATAAAAGGCAGGATGTGTGTGTGTGTGTGTGAGTGCGTGTGTGTGTAACGAATGCACGGCCGCAATTTTCGACGGATTTGCACCAAAATTTACATGCACATGCTCCAAGTTAACGGGAAGGCCAAGACTGACTTTGCATTTCTCAACTCCCATCGATAGTGGAAATAATCGATTTTTTCACGCTAATACGGCAGTTTTCATGTAGTTTGCGGCCATTTTCTACTGGCCAGAGTGAGAGCCAATAGCTAGCTGCCACGAATAGACAGGAAAGTTCTATTGGCTAGCCTGAGAGCCAACAGCTGACTGACACGAATGTTAACTAGCATGCTGGCATGTAAAAAAAAATCGATAGCTGCATTCGTCACAAGTGGGAAAAATTTAAATCTGCATGGCACTTTACTCCAATTGGTTCATTCGCTTGCTTAAACATAACGTTGATTCTGATTCCGCAGAGCTGGGTTAGGTGAGAAAAAAGTATTTGTTGTTAACATTCTTTTTTCATTCGGTTTTTCCAGTTTCGAGTCCTTTTTTAAAGCTGATTGTTTTGTGTTCATTTTGTTTAGTTCTTTTTTCGTAACAGATTTAATGTTTAGTATAGAGCTTAGAAAAAATTCGCAGTGTGAGATAGACAAGAAGTAAGTCATGTAGCAACATCAGCACGGCAAAGGGCAATCCTTTAAAGGCAAGGAAGGGCAAAAATATTTTAAGTCACGTGATAGCGATTGCTGTATGAGTCGTACGATTTTTGAATGAAGCACGGGCAACGCTGGGCCATGCTGCTAGTTAGAAATAATGTCGGATAGAAAATCCTTTCAAAAATAGTACTGTTATTTGCATTTCCGTTACGAAACGGAAACAAGCAGATGTAGATACATGTAAATCCCAACGAAAAATCGTCTGTCTTTTGTCCCCATACAAGGCCTCCTAATCTCTATACTGCCATCTACACCCTTGTGGAAATTAATTGAAACAACCGCTTTAGTTTACTTTCTTTCACATTACGGTCAGTTTTAGATCCACTGGATTGACAGGGTATAATCGATTTCTATTTTACCTCAGATTAACTCATTTGCTGTGGTGTGCAGTAATATGCATCCTTTTTCGGGGCGTGTGATGAAATTTGTTTGGCTTTGAGAAATATTGCGTCATCCGTGATTGCATCAGATTTTCATCACGACCCGACTGTATCGCCTCGAATGTCGATTAGTTTTCTTACGGCCATTGTCTGCGATGGACGTTACTCTTAGGTAACGTACCAAAATTGTAACACTACACGAACACACTGGCAAATATTACCATTGTGCAAATTAAAGTACTATAGACTGGCCCAGAAACTCTCCTGATTTAAATCCAATCGAGAATCTGTGGTCAATCTGCAAGTAACGTCTTCGTGGGATGGAAAAAAAAGTAAATAATAACGGAATCATTAGTTTTGTTTCAATTAATTTGGGCAAGGGTGCTATTCTTGATTTCAATATGAACTGCGAGTGCTAAATTCAGGACGTACAGCCTCATTATGGATTTCTAGCCACCATCGTGTGTTCCACACAAGTAGCCTCATACGACATTAAGCAAGTGGCGCTTTGGTGTAATGTTTAACAAGGCAATCTTCTCCGGAGTCAGTTTAAGTCCTATGGGATATCATAAATTTACAGGCTGGCTAAAAGGTTTAGGTGTGGCCTTTCGAGGAGAGCAGGGGATGAGTAAGACTGTTTCACATATTATTACTACTACTGTAATCAAGTAAGGACATACGATCATATCATGTTGAAACACCGGTTCTCGTATAACTAGAGGGGTGACCGCTTGGGAATACCAGCTTTTTGTAAGCTTGAATGTGCGGTTTGTGCAGTGGTTAGCGGCTCGCATTGAAAATCGGAGAGCCGAGTTCCAATTGCAGTCCTGTTCGTTTTATTCACTTAGGTAAAAATATCTTTAGAAAAAGTACGAATTCACCTCTTCTCCACCCCAGCTATGGGTTAATTAGTAAGATTTCTATCACTGAATCAATATTATGTGAAAAAAGTTCTTACAAGCTAAAAATATTTTCTGGCTTTAAATAACCTGGAAAAGGTTGAAAATCCGTAAAAATAAATTTCTCATTCACTCACCTGCAGTTAAGTAAGAATTTTCTTCGATTTTATTGACAGAGAGATTCACTTCTTGACTGATACATATGCAGTGTGTGTCTCACCACAGAGCATGCTAAAAAGGACTTTACACTCAGTTTCCTTCAGAGAAGTCAGGTGCAATTTTGAATTGAGGTAGGCTCCTTGCCGTATGACCGAATCTGCACATGATAGGAGAGACTTGCATAATATATATATATCTTTCTTCGGTGCCACTTACAACCTTTAAAAATGTAAATGCAACTCCAGTCACCATCTTTTTTCGTTCTGAATGCAGTTCTTTTATTGTCCTTTCTCCTTACTTCTCTTCACTAAATTCTTATCTTCTGTAAACAATGATTTACTTGGAGTGAAAGTCTCTTACACTCCAAGTAACCTCTTGTGTTCTAGTGGCCTTATCGTCTTGCTTGGGGTGAAATGGTAAAAAGAAAAAAAAAACTATGACGAGGTAGAGAAACCTACAATGCATAAAAATATGGAAGGCCTAGAAATATTAAATTCTTAAGCAAAATCAACATTGGACAGGATAAACAGGAAAAGCGTGGTAGGACCAGATGGAAATCTAATGGATATGCTATGATTCTTAGAAGATTTTGTTATTGATATGAGAACAGAAGACATAATAGAAATATACGACACTGGCAACACACCAAAGAAATTCACTCGATATATCTTCACACTATTATATATTTTATTTTTTAATCCGACATATTTTCATTGCGTCAAATACGTTTTGTGGTTGCCCGTATTTCAGTAGATGTTCTGTTTATTTTAAACCGTATTTATTTCATCTTCATATCCGGCAGATTATATATATATATATATATATATATATATGTGTGTGTGTGTGTGTGTGTGTGTGTGTGTGTGTGTGTGTGTGTGTGTGTGTGTGTGTGTGTGTGTGTGTGTGTGTGCAGATATGTAGAAAAATAGAGAAGAAAACGTTAGGTAAATAATCCGGAATTCTTTAGTATTTTTGTTTTTATTTTAAAAAAAACAAAAACAAAAACAAGCAGTGCTCCATACAGAAGTAGAGCTTTCGGCTCTCGTTTTTGAAACATGAGAACTCTTATGTAGCGAATGAATCATATTTTTTTAAATATTATATATATATTTTTATATATATATATATATATATATATATATATATTACAATGAATCATTCATACAAAAAGTAAAATTAGTAAAGTTAATGATATAAAATGGCGAAATCCCTTCGCTAACAAAATTTTAAAGGTGCATTAACCTACCAATCACCCGATGAATGTTATGATCCTTGTTTTTTAAAATTATAAGCTGTATAAGGTCTTTCTTAAATACGCATGTACTTTCCGCTGTACATTCAGCCATCCTCAATTATTTTATTTTTGGTAAAATTCAGGTAACATCCGAGATGAAAACATATAATGCGAATCGAAATATGCTTTTTTTTCTTTTTTTTTTTTTACAAAACTTATGGAGCGTGCAGTCACAACGCTAAGGTTTTTTTTTTGGTTTTTTTTGAAAATGTAAGTAAGTGCGGTTTTTACTCATATGGCAATTTGAGAATTTTTTTTTTGTAGGAGTTTATCAGTCAATGTGGCATGAACTAAATAGTTCAATAAGTTTCAGTTGTTATTCCGAAAATTTGCACGTTGGATCAGTTCTTTTAAATCAAAGATGTGGTGCTGTTCAATTTATATTACAATGAATCATTCATACAAAAAGTAAATTAGTTAAGTTAATGATATAAAATGGCGAAATCCCTTTGCTAACAAAATTTTAAAGGTTCATTAACCTACAAATCACTCGATGAATGTTATGATCCTTGTTTTTAAAAATTATAAGCTATATAAGGTCTATCTCAAATACACGAGTATTTTCTACTGTACATTCAGTCATCTTCAGGCATGGAAATTATTTTGTTTTTTGGTAAAATTCAGGTATATATATATATATATATATATATATTTTTTTATTTGAAAACACTGCATTTACCTAAATAACTTGTATCCATAAAAATAACGTATGAACAGAAAATATATTAAACTATTTGTCGAATTTAATCCATTACATATAATATGTGGCCATTGTTAACGGTAGGTTGTGTTTCAAGGCAAAAATGAACTGTCGAGAAATGTAGTCGAATATGTGTGCTTGTAAGCAGTAATTTGAACTTGGCTAAACCGGAAGTCTTCTGTGACTGAATGATTAACAGCTCGTCAGGTTAAATGATGGATTCCGTATAAGAATGCAGGGTCGACTCCTGTCGAGGATGCATATTTTCTACTAATTTTAAAAATAACGTATAAACAGAATATCTATATATATATATATATATATATATATATATATATATATATTTATTTATATATATATATACCCGTTTGAACTCTGTGTATTTCATCCTCCTTTGGGTTTACTAAGATTGTTATATATATATATATATATATATATATATATATATATATATATACAACCCAGTGTGTCTGAAGATTTTGATTTTTAATATTTTTTATTTTTCAATATATATATATATATATATATATATATATATATATATATATATATATAAAGGCATTCTCTTCGTGACAATAGACTCGTCCGTCTGATCATGATCAGCAACCTGGTATCACTATTTTGAAATTCTATTCGAATGTGTGAAGATTGTTGATTATTCGTTTCTTTTTTCATCGTTGTTTTATAACTTCTCTTTCAACCTTGGTTTCCTTTTTTTTTCTATCATTTTCAACGCTTCCCGTCTTTTCCCGTTTGTCTTCTTATCTTTCAAATTTTGTTTTTTTCTTTTCACAAATATTTCCATTCTTTTCGTCTTTTTTCCTCGATTTTTATAGCAAACTTCATTTTGTCTTGTGACTTCTTTTATTCCTTTTTCAGTTGCTTCCCCCTCCGACACAATATGACTTTTTCTTTTATATCTTGGCTTTTCTGCTCATTTTTACTTTTATTGTACTTTTTCTTCATTCTCTTTTTTCTTCTTCTTTATCACTATCACCCTTCATACATTACTCCGTCTTCTTCCTTTTTTTTGTTTTTCTTTTATATCCTTTCTTGGTCTTTTTTTTTCTATTGTCATCATAATCATCATCATCTATTCTTTATCTTTCTCGTTTCATTTTATTATCTTCTTCATGAAGATGATGATGATATCATCATCGTTTTTTTTTTATTCCTTATCTTCTACGTCTTTCCTCTTTTTCTTCCATCTCCTCAGTTTCTCTTTTCTCTTCTTTCTCGTCTTTCTTCTTTTCTTTCTTTTATCCTTCTTCGTTTTTCTTCTTTTTTTTAAAATTCTTAACGTTTTTGTTTATCCTTTTTTACTTGTTTACTTTCTTTTCTTTTCCTATTTGCTTCGACTTTACCGTCGTTTTTCTTTCTTTTTTTTTCTATGTCATTCTTTTTCATTTTCTTTCTCCCCTATACCGTTTTGCTTTTTATTTATCATCGGAGTGTTTTTTTTTATTTCTTCACCATTTTCCCCATCTTTATCTTCTGCTTTTGCTACGCTTTTTTCATCACCAATTTCTTTTTTTTTTTTTTTGTCCAATCCTTCGTTCCATCTATAAATTAAACAGCGACATCATTTCTATTCGTTCCATATTATTTCTTCTTTTTTTCTCTGTATTTTATTCACTTGACTTCTTTCTTCTTGTTCATTGTTATCGTCTGCTAATTAGACATTTTGCTTTTAAATATATCTTCATTTTCTTCCTCTTTTTCTAACATGCATGCTACTCATTCGCCTTATGGTTGATCTTATCTTTTCTTTGCCTTACTATTTCTTCTTTGTCTTTTTTCTTCGCCATCGTCATTTTCTTTGTCTTTTTTCCGTATCCATCTTCGACACCTTTTTTTTTATCATCTTTGCCTTCTTCATGATGTTTTTTTCCGTTTTCTTCATTATTACTACGACTGCCATTATCCTTTTCGATCTCTTTTACATAAAAAGAAAACAACTATACTTACACTTCTCTCTCTTCGTTTATATTCATTTCTTTTCCCTCCTACCACGCGCATTTCTCTAGCTCCCACAATTACTCTTCCTAAGCGTTTCCCAATTATTACTACTGCTGCTGCTACTACTACTACTACTTATTACAGCTACTACACGCAAAGAACAATCAGATTGAAAACATACGTTCATTAATCATTTTTTGCAACTAACTCCAGGCGTCATTTTTCCCCCGACCCGTTCATCGGCCTTCCTGGACTCCGACTATCTTCTTCTTTCCCTTTCGCCACCCCAGATCCAATCTCTTTGGTCCTTGTCATCTTTCTACCCAACCTCGTCCACCGTCACCCCACCACTGCAATTCGTCGCCCTATCTCACCCGGTTCTACCAACCATCCACGGACCGCTTCACTATTAGCTCAACATCATTCCGTATGTTAGCTGTTAAATTGTTCAGGGTTGGTGATGTGAGGGGGGGTCGGAAAAGGGACACGCCAAGGGGAGCCGAATGGCCGTGACGCTCTGTGCGTGCGCGATCGCTACATGCGTGTGAAGATGCCCAATTGCTTGCGTTAGTGAGTATGTTTGTGTGTGCGTGTGTCTATATGTGTGTATGCGCGCGCGCGTGCGTGCGTGTAATGGTAATGGGGGGGTGATATAAATTTTAAAATTAACTTGAAATGCAATATACCTTTACGCATGCGTTCGAACTTCTTTTTTCCATGTATCCAGAATTGCAGGCGAGTTTTTTTGGTGGAATCGCTTACGTATCTTCTTTTATGTGCCGTGTTCGTTCAATACGTAGGCGATCATGGCCCTCCACGCCTTCCTGTCCCTTGTAGCTCGTAATAAGTTATATCATGTTCTTATTTCTCCCAAACTCTGTTCTTCCAACCATTTTCTCAAGCCCATGAAGTATATTACGGGCTGCTTTCCTCTGCCCCCTTTTTCCCCTCTGTGTGTATCAGGTGCCCAGAAATATCAACTGTTTCTTCCTGATGTTAATGTTTCCTTTTTGTTTCCATTCCCTCTAAAACTCCATTGTTACTCGCATGTTCGGCTCATGGTATCCTCAGCATTTTTCTGTAGAACCACATTTCTGTTGCTTTTTCCATCATTTGTTGCCATAGAGGAGGACAGATATCCCTTAAAAGTTCAGTACTTTTTTTCTTTATTTTTTTCAACAGCAAAAGAAAAAAAAATTACAGGCCCCATGCCATGATCGCCTTGGGCCTCCTCTGTTCTGTAGACATGGATATGCTAGTTAGCCTCAAAATATTGACTAAGAGCGTACGTATTCAATCGAACTTAGCCGAGGACATGAAGGGGTGAAACAGGCAACATAAAGAAAATATTCAAACCATAATTATTTTAGGATTCTTGCAATTCACTTTGTCAGTGTGCTACCAGAGATGTAAAAGAGGATACATTTATATAGCAATTGATAAGTTTGATGAAAATTGGTTGAAATATCAACGAAAAATATGAAGGAAACAAGTAAAAAATCGCCATTTTTCGCTATTTACGCGGGATTCCACTATATGCGGGAATTCAATTATCAATTTAAATGACTGTTAAAGAATCAATTTAATGTTGGCTACAATTGAGTGAAGTTTGCATTAGATTACTTCAATATTGAAGGACTTTTTAGTTTAAAATTTGTGTTGAAATCAATTTTTCGCTTTTCGCGGTTTTTGGCTAAAGGCAGTAACGTATAAATAAAAATGAGGTATCGTTGAGCTCGTCATGATGTAAGTATCCTACAAACCGAGTTTGAACGAAATCGGAGGAAAAATTGAATTTATTGATTTTTGATTGGCTTTATCAATTATTGATTTTTAAAAATATCGATATTTACGCTAAGAACCTTTCTCTTACATTGTACAAGGTATATGTCAAGTTTGGTCAAAATCGGTTCGATGGATCTCGAGTGAAAAGTATCACGCAGACAGACACATAGACATTCTCTATATTATATATATATATATATATATATATATATATATATATATATAGTGTCTTATGCATAAACACGAATGGACAGTTGAAAGGAGAAATTCCACAAACGTCGCTTACGATTTGTATCGAAACGTTGAAGATACAGAGACGCTCAACTTTAAATTCTGGTGTTAGTTCTATTTGGATATTTAACTTAGACCATCTTATTCAGTTTTTTAACGTTTCTGTTTTGATTTTAACACTATAGGTTTTGATGATCCCACATTGTATCGGAATTAGTTTTAAGACAAAAAAGGTTTATTTTGGAAAATCCTGGGTATGAATTTAGCGTGGGGAATTACGAAATTAATGGCTTTTCTAAACATTTTCTCTATAATAGATTCTTTTTTTATGTGTCTTGTCCCTTCAGGACATAGTCGATCGGGTCTTCCCACTTCCCTCTATCCCTTGTAGCTCTCAATAAGTGTTGTCCCCTTTGCTACTTCCCCCAGGCCATGTTCTTTCATCCACTTGCTTAAGCCCGT
Organism: Acanthosepion pharaonis; assembly: GCA_903632075.3. NCBI lineage: Eukaryota > Metazoa > Mollusca > Cephalopoda > Sepiida > Sepiidae > Acanthosepion > Acanthosepion pharaonis. The sequence goes on along the minus strand of CAHIKZ030000908.1, from coordinate 114,617 downwards.
TAGGTATATCATGCGTTGCTTTCTCTTGTCTTGCTTTCCCTCTATTCGACCTGTGTGTATTAAATTCTCCATGCCCTCTTTTCTCATTACGTGTCCCAGAAATTTCATCTGCCTATTGCTGATGTTAAGTATAAGCTAACTCCTTGTTTGTATCATCTTGAAAACCTTATTCTTGCTCACACGCTCGGTCCATATCCTTAGCATCCTTCTGTAGAACCGTATCTCCGTTGCCTTGTGTTTCTTCTTCATCTTTGGGGAGACAGTCTAACATTCGCTGCCGTAAAAGAGGACAGATGTTACGTAGCAGCTCAGTACTCTTTTCTTTGTTACCAAAGATGTTAAGTATAAGCCTTCTCCTTGTTTGAATGATCTTCAAAACCTCATCGTTGCTCAAACGATTGGTTCATGATATCCTTAGCGTCCTTCTGCAGAAAAATATCTCCATCGCCTCGAGTTTCTTCTTCATCTTTGAGGAGACCGTCCACCATTCGCTGCCGTTAAAGAAGACAGATGTCACTTGGCAGCTCAGTACTCTTTTCTTTGTTACCAAAGAAATCCTCCTGTCTCGCAATACTATTTACCTTCTCATTTAACCAAATCTATATTATTTTAGTCGGAACGATAGCCAGGCCTATTACAATGGACGACTACTGCACTAAATGGATCGATCTAAAAAAAAATCCTTTCTTAATTCACTTATTTAAATTCCTGGATCGTTCACCTGCTTATTTTTAGGTTATCTTTTGCCGTTTATTTTGTAAATGAATTATTTACTCATTAGTAAGTAATTAACCACCATAGCTTTCCAAAACTCACCTGTCTTTTATTGTTGTGGCTAATTATATATTCCTTCCGACTAATCTTTGTTTTTTGGTCCTTACTCTGTTATCCAGATTTTTAGGCCCGCCATACTGTTTCCGGTTGATTATTTTAACTTCAGTAAGTCCTTTGAGTGTGAAAATCTGCCAAGCCTACTTTCTTCATTATATCACGAAAACAAATTTCCAGCTTTCTTTCTCTGATAATTAGAGACAATTTCTGCGTATGTTTGATTCTCTTCAGAACTTGTTCCTTTTTGCTCGTTTCCTAATCTGTCGATGGCATTTTCGTTCGTCCGATTATATCATCAAGTCTCTTGTTCATCTGTGAAGAAATTGTTCAACATTCACCGCCACATTGAAGATTAGATATTTCCTCACACTGCAGCACACTGTTTTTTTTTTTATTTCTAAGGACATTTTCTCAGTTTTATGTGAAGCTGATATTTATAGCGGATACGAAAAATCTATATTTATTTTCTGCGTCTATTTATTTTTACTTGCATTATTTACATTATTCGGACTGTTATCCTCATTTTCATATTCACATATTGTACGCTCCGGCCTTCTTCAGGCGATTGGAATTTCGAACCCAACCGTTTATGTCGTCCGCCGGGGGATACTGTTCTAGTTCCACATGCCATGCCTCTTCCGGTTGTTTCATTTATTCCCCTTTAGCTCAACTCTCCAAGTTTTTGGTTCACTATTGCTTTGGCCTGGTATTAAACTCACACTGGATCTAACCAACGTCCTTATCCACTGGGCCATGTGTCCTCGAGGACATATGTGTATGAATTTTGGGGACTTAAAAACATAATCTCTCACCTCAATTTTACCAGTGCTCATATTGCAATTTTTCTGTTATTATTACTGTATTTTTTACCAGAGCTTATATTGCAATTTTTGGTTGTTATTCATTGCTTTTCTCTAGCACTCCTTATTGGAGAATTGAGTTAAAAAAAATAACGTTAGCAGAAAAGCCAAGATAAAAGAAAGAATCTTGTGTAGGAGGGGAAGCAGCTGTAAAAGGAATCAAAGAAGATACATCGCAAAATAAAGTTTGCTATAAAACTCGAGATCAAGGAGAAAAAAGACGAGAAGGATGGAACTATTTGTGAAGGTCTGAAAGAAAACGAACGAGAAAAGGGGGAAATGTTGAAAATGAAAGAAAATACAGAAATTTGATGACACCTCATCTCAGAGATATAGACGGTTATTTGTTGTTGTTGCTGTTGTTTTAGCTGCAATGGCAAAACGGTTAAAGACAAAAAGTCCGCAATAGTGTTGATATTAAAGACAAGAAGTCCGCAAGTGTTGATATTTTCCTATGAACTAATTATGGCCACTTTTCTTCTAGGGAACAAACATCTCTACTTTGCGTTGTTACCTTATCAACATGCACGAGTAGCGTCATAATTATCTATTCAAAAATGAAATTAGCGTGCAGGGTTCAAATTCTAGTCGGTTCTGTTAAGTTCACTTCAATTATAAGTCTTTGGAAATGTCATGGATCTAGCTTTGGATTTAATATATTTTTAAAGTCATTTCACGCCAAGCAAGACTGGTGGAATATACATACACTTGTGTTCCCCCTCACTGGAATATGATTGGCTGGTATCCGTCATAAATACCGACGAACGTGTAGGAGAGTCAAAGCCTTAGTCTGAGAGCTAAGTCTATGACGACGCCCATTGGACTACGCCATTGATCTACACTTCTTACCTGCGACTACGACGGGTACCAGTCGATTACTGATACCGTATTCTATTTGGTTATAGTAGCCAAAGCCACTTAGCTACTTCGTTCAAATATATCCCTTTCTGGGATATATCAAAGATGATTATACTAAGGCGCCAGGGGTTGCTTAGAGTGAAAGACTTTGCTGAAGAGAAAGGACAATAAAGGTTTCAGAAAGACAGAAAATGGCGATTTACGTTCTATTGAAATTTTTGAAGATCATTAGTGACAGAGACGATAGAAACCGGAAAAGACTTCCACAGGTGAGAAATGCGAAAGAAAATAAATTTAGAATCGAACTTACAATTATATCGAGCTATTTCAACAGTAAAATGTTGAGACCTAATTTATTTATTTTTTAAGCGTTTCACTCCAAGCAAGGCGGGAAGCCACTAGCATGCAAGGGGTTACAGAGAGTTGGAGCGAGAGCAAAGAGGAGTGATAGAGGAAAGGATGAAGAGAAGGATAGGGGATAGATCAGGGCATCTGGAGACGTCGATTGAAATTACATTTGAATAGTTGGAGATTATAGTTATCAGGGAAACAAGAAATGGGGAGAAAGTTCCACAGGCGAGAAGTGCGAGACATGAAGCTATTGGAGTAGAAGAGACGGCTACATTTAACAGTTTCAACAGTGAAAGGGTGAGAGTGAGATGCCAGCTTAGTTGAACGCATGAAGTCTGGGAACCAGTCGAAAGCAGCTCATCGGAGCAGTTACCATGAAAGTATTTGTAAAAAAAAAAGAGAGGGAGGCGACGACACGTCTGTGAGAGAGCGACTGCAGACAAGATGCCAGATCAGGGACAATTACATTGCATATCATATCATATTTTACCAATCTAAAATGAAACTAAAGTGGTTGTGGTACCAAGGAAGAAAGCACATTATAACAATTGCTATGAAAATATTTATAGAAATGACTGAGGAATCACATGCGATGGGAATGTGAATGAAGTTGATATGCCAGGTCAGGATCGATAACATTGCAGAACGTTCATATATTTGCTAAACGTTTCATTATTTGGGCACAACATGAGACCTAACTGCCAATCTGGTAGTGCGCTTAAATCCATGCTGTCAAAATAATAAGGAGGATCGCCTATCAGAACAACTGACGTGAAAATATTTATCGAAAAGACAAAGGGAAGCCTCGCCACGGTGGTGGGAAAGTGACTGAAGCCGAGATGCCAGCTCAGCACTGACAAAATTACAGACCCTTCTTTGGATTTCGTCGAGAATCTAAAGATGTATTAGAGGGGCTCCAAACTAGGTATGGCAGCAATATTCAATGTACGGACGAAATATAAAAATGTGTAAGATGGATTGTGGTGAAACAAAAAAAAAAAATTGCCTGGCACGAAACAATGAAACAGTTTACACAGCAAGAGATCTAGCAATAGGCTTACAGAATAGGCTTCGAGGAAGTAAAAATAAATTAAATTTTTCTCACTTATCAGTGCTTCTGAAAACTGCCTGTTTCTATGTAAGCTTTCATCGATGTGATCAAATCATGTTGGCTCACCGTTCATTTCTAAAAATGAAATTAATTATTAGATGCCCATAGGTCGAAAATCGACGGCAGTTTCCTTATCATTAGTTACCTTGACAATATATTTGGGAAACCACTCTTCCATGGACGCTGCTTTAACCACTTCAGCTACAGTATAGTCGATGATTAAACAGTCTATCAGCATAACCTCTCAGCATAACCTCTCTCCAATAGTCTACATATCTTTGTTTTCCTCACTAGTATTAATAGTTGTAGATAATATTTTAAATTAAGTCTTTTCAATATTATATATGCAGGAATACTTGTACTAAATCTTATTTCTGTTTTTTTTTTTTGTTTTTTTTTTTTATTAAATCACTTTTTTTCATCACTTTCTTTCTGGATTGATAATCCTTCATTACTATGATTATTTTAGTACAAGTTTTACATTTTATCACGACATTATATATATTCGTCATTATGACTTGTTTTTTATGATTAATTTTATTTTCTGTTACTATCGTTACATGAATCACAACACGAAACATGGATTCATTTTTTTTTGTTTTTCTCTATTGTACTATATGAAAACTATCTGGGTTGATATATTCTTCATCATAATTATATTTATACTGTTTTTAGTGAAAAATTTCTCAGAGGTAACCTGTAGAAAAAGACAATATTTATAAATGTAAAAGACAATAGGAAAACTGTAATATTAGCCGACGCGTTTCGTCCGATGTGGATTTTTCAAGGCAAAAATGAAATGAATTTATTAAACAAAGTCACTAATGCAAAACAAACTGTCCTTAGCAACTGGAAGAATTCAGAAAATGCTATTTTTATACTGTTAACTGAAAATTACGTCAATTATTGTCACGTATGGAGATATAGTTTTTATTGCTGTGTTAATGGATTCAGCCATTTTCTTTTGATTTCTTGATACTGTTCTGTACGTTTGTTTGAGTGAGTAGTAATTCTGTTAAGAAAAGTGAAATAGGGGAAAAGCCTGGGCGTAGATTAATATTTGGGTAATATTCAATGACGGCACTCTCGAGGATTTTCCTTCTGACTGAGTTATTTACGTTTTTATGAGTGTAGCATTCTTAAAATCAAAATTGTGGTTGAATTTATTTCTATGTATGACATAACAGAATTACTTCTCTCCCAAACAAACGTACAGAACCGTATTAAGAAATCAAAAGAAAATGGTTGCATTGAAATAAGAAGCAAATGCAGTCAGGCTAAAGAATAATGTTTCCAAGAAAAAAATTACAGAAACATTTTAAAATAAGGGATATAACAGGACAAAAAAAAGTTCATCAACAGACTGCATAAAATCCAAGGACGGTTCATATTAGAGAAAGAAAAATCTCTTCAGCACTGGAACCAATATATTGGAGATCTCTTCCAGGACGAAAGAGAAAAACCGGCAATGCACAGAAATACAGATAGACAGGAAATAATAAAATCTAAAGTGGAAGCTTTACTGGCCAGAATGAACAAAAACAAAGTGACAGGGCCAGACGGAATTGTAACAGAAATGATGGCAGCTTTAGACGATTTCGATATAGACAAACTTAAAAAATAATAAGTGAAATATATAACAGTGGGGATATATCGGAACACCTACTCGGATCTATTTTCATAGCACTGCCTAAAAAACCAGGCTTTGACGAATGCCTGCTCCACCGAACAATCAGCCTAATGAGGCACAAAATATAGCTCATCATCCGAATTCTGATGAATAGAGAGCGCAGCAGAATCAGGCCAGAGATAGGACAAGAACAGTGCGGGTTCGTCAAGGATACTGAAACTAGGAACGCGATTTTTATGTTCACAATGTTATCAGAAAGAGCAATACAAAAACAGAAGGATGTATTAAACTTATTAGAAAACGAGAAAGGATTATTATTAAAATAAATAGGCATTATATGTCTATTATTAAAATAATAGGCATAATATGTCTATATTATTCAAGGAAACATGATTAAATGAAGATATGCTACCTAAATACACAGACACACACACACACACACATATATATATATATATATGTGTGTGTGTGTGTGTGTGTCTACCTAGTTTTGGTTTGAATTAAACAATCATAATGAAAAAATCATTAAAAAATTTTTAAAAAGTTTCACATTTGCAATTCCTGATTAGTCTTTGTTCCGATGGGCATAAATATCAAATCTGATAATAATTTCAATAGACTTATCGAACACCTGCCACTAACGAGCCTTCTGACGTGAATCTCTGTAGTCGCTCCATTGAAATGCATCAATTATATATATATATATTGTTTTTATATGTCTTACTATCATTGAATCAATATACATGTATATATATATATATGTAGTGTTTATATGTCTTACTATCATTCACTCAATATATATATATATATATATATATATATATATATATATATGCGTGTGTGTTTGTGTGTGTGTGTAGTGTTTATATGTCTTACTAACATTCAATCAATATATGGCGAGAGAGTTAGGCAACGTGTATAGGTTCGGGATTCAAAACTCAACTGAAAGACACTCATTCGTCGAAAACGACGGGAGTGTCCATCATATATATATATATATATATATATATATATATATATATTGTGTATTTAGGCAGCAAATCCTCTTTTATACCTGTTTCGTTAAAGACGACTGACAAAGTACTGATATTAAGCTTTTTATTTAATTTTTCTTCTATTCGTAGAAGTGTTTCCTTTTCTGGACACAAAATGTGTAAAAATTGTCCAAAGGTTCTGCATATCAAGCGTTTTTCCGCCATTTATTTAGACATTATCAATGTTGATTTTTATTTTTATTGTCTTTAGTTAATTTGTCTTGCTAGCTGTACGAGGACAAATCTGTTTGTGAACAGACCTTACATTTGGTTAATCTTCTATGCGTATCTTAGATCTAACACAATGCTGAATGTTTGGGCCGCCTAGTGAAGATCGAACTCACTAAGCAGTTGTAATTGTTCCAGCCAGACAATCTTCCTAACCATTTCGCCACGGCGAGGTGCCTCCTCAACATCGGTAATGTATGCAGAGTAAATGAATCCCAGAAAATATTTGTTCATCCGCTTAGACAGAAATACCATTTTCAACCGTTCCATGTAAATCTATACGTTCTCTTTTATTGGCATTAACCTGAGATTAAAAATAGTTGGGTAATTTGGAAAAGATGATTTTATATAAGAATATTTTACCTGCATTTATTTTTCATTTTTCATATTTCCTTGTTGAAAATTCACTTTTTTATGCTACTAATTACTGTTACACATTTACTGTACATGACCGGTGCTACTGGCAATGAGCCTTGACGCTTGGGAATAATGGCAATAACAAAGATATTGTAAAATAACCTTGGGTTTAGATAAGTGAACATCTACTACAACTAATGCTCTGTCTCTTGATATCGAACACTCAATCTGAATGCAATTAACTTTCAGAACTATGTTATTTTAGGGGCAGGGGGTGTTTTTGCAAAGCACAATCTATTTATTGTTTTTGTTATGTGGTGGACTCTCCCATCATATTCGACATATAAGGATCAAGCAGCTCAGTTCCTAGGAACCAACAGCCCAGACACCAGCACATATAATTTCATTATAGCGGTGAATGCTTTTGTGCAGAACCAACCACACTTTTTGAAGGGCCAAATACAGAAACCTGGTGCACTATGTGCCACAAGGTCCCCAAACGGTCCTCTGCAGGTTTTGAATTAAGAGTTTTTCTTCTCCGAGAGCAGTTGCCATCCAAGATTATAGAACGCAATCTGCCCTGCTATTTACCCATAGCTGGAGGGAGAAGAAGATTAATTAGTTACGTGCTAGTACCCTTTTGGGGTTATTATATATATATATATATATATATATATATATATATATATATATATATATATTTGTTATCCACAGACAAACATTTTCGCTGTATCACAGCACTTCGGTGGGGCTACACGTCCGATTGCTGATATATATATATATATATATATATATATATATATATATATATATATATATATATAGCCAAGTATATGATTTGTGTATATGGAATAAATTCCAATAACCAACAATTATTATTCTTAGAAAATTGCTCAATACAGAGTAGAGCAAATATAATTATTTATTCGAAAATTTTAACATAAATATGTTATAAAATCACTACAAAAATAGTAATTTTGTTTCAACACCTCCAGTGTCTTATCAAGTGATGATGTTTAAACATATTTATGTTATAATCTTTAATTATATATATATATATATATATATATATATATATATATATATATATATATATATATATATATATATAAAACATGTATATGTATACATATATATGTAGGTGTGTGTGTGTAATTTTTATATATATTATATATTTTATATAAGCGGAAAGGGCTCAATATCAGTGATAGATCTAACAGTTTTAGTTGGAGTGATGGGATTTTGTGACCCTGTGTTTCACGCTATATGCGATCGTCAGACATTTTTTCTATTGTCTATTATAAGCTTTATTAATTCCTTTTGTTGGCCATCTATAATATATATATATACACACACACGAAGCCTACATGTCCGTATATACACACACGCACATACAGTTAACTCTTCTATTATTATGTTGACCCACAAAATATCTTCATCCATTTCATATTGTAGGCATGACGTTTCTTCCTAGTAATAACCTATGATTTATTTTGACTTCATACAAATAGTAGTCTACCAAAACGCGCATGACTGAAACATATGTGTGTCCTCGTTTTCCTCAGTACCGAAACGTTTCGTCCTCTGATATTTATCAGCGCTTACAGAAAATTTACGGTAACGAAACAATGGATATGAGCACAGTTGGCTGTTGTGTAATCGATTGAGCGTTAATGCTTTGAACCTACAAAATAAAGAGCGCCTTAATGCATAAATATCTTTGTAGCTGAAATCATCTTCTAGACATCTTCGTGCTCTCTGTATCTGGTGTCGTTTAAGTGTAAATAAAATGGTCATTTCCACGAAAAATTTAAATCCTACTGATTTTAGCATGAAATAAACTATAGAAAAGGATAGAATATAATAGAATATTAAATCTTTATTTAAAAAAAAGAATCGTGTCCAAATTTAGAGATTATTGTAAATTCATTTGTAAATTAAATTATTCACATAATATTGACACAAAAATTAATTAATGAAGCCTTTACAGAAAATGGCTTTTAATTACTTGTACACATTTCCGACTAAAGGTCTTTAATAATTTGTCACATTGATTAGACGTGATTGTGTTTAATTACTCATGGAAACTTTCACATTGGTAATGGTAATATTAGCTGATTCTTTATAAAGAAAAAGTCAGCATTCATTGACCGGCTATCAGGCTGATACCAAATCGTAGTATTTGTTCTGTGTTCTCCTCATCTTTGATGAATGATACTATTAACTGTTTCCTTATAAGGAAACATTCAACATTCACTCAGCATGCAGCTAGTGCTATTTTTGACTGAAAATTATATATATATATATATATATATATATATATATATATATATATATCTTATAATTATTTTTTTAAAAATATGATTAATTCGCTACATAAGAGTTCTCGTGTTTCAAAAACGAGAGCCGAAAACCTCAATATAATTATTAAAATTAAATCCGAAGGTGACTGATATGTGGATAAAAATTATCTCTTAGGACCCTTACCAAAATGGTCGCCCCAGCCGTTTCCATAGTAATTAATTTTGCGAATGAACACGGTTATAAAGATGCGTAAATTTCAAAATTGTTTATTCCTAAATTTTCGCTTGAGGATGAAACAGGGCTTGATACTTTAACTCAATTGAATTTCAAAAATAATTATAATTTAAGCTCTACTTCTGTATGGGGCACTGTTTTTTAAAAATAAAAACAAAAATACTAAAGAACCCCGGATTATTTACCTAACGCGTTCTTTCCTATTTTTCTACATGTCTGCACACACACACACACACACAGATATATATATATATATATATATATATATATATTTCAGACTAGTCACAACAAATAACACTGCATTTAAACATTGGTTCTGTTGTAATACTTTGGTCTATCGCGTGGTACGACGTCATAGAACCGCATCTTGAACTTACAACCTGCGTCTGCTATTCCGCGACCGTTATCGTCGCATAGCAATCTTCCATATCAACACAACAGAATATCATCTTCGATGCTGAATATTTTTGCTTCGATATCCATATAACCTCATGATCAGATATTAACATTCACTGCCAGTTATATTATATTTAACAATATATATATATATATCTTTTAATATCATCTTTTTAATATATATATATATATATATATATATATATATATATAAAATCAAATTGAGTTAAAGTATTAAGCCCTGTTTCATCCTCAAGATAGGACATCTAATATAGACCTGTTTAACAGGTGTAATATTGGAGGAATCGAGACTTTTCTCATACAGTCTCAGTTATGGTGGACTGGTCATGTCTTAAGAATGTCTGATGACAGGATACCCAAGATCCTAATGTACAGCCAGTTAGATCAGGGCTACACGAATGTAGAATGCCCATGGCTATGATACAAAGACAAGCTGAAAAGCAACTTGTTAGCAGACAATATACCACATAACGCCCTTGAGCGCTTAACCTTGGAGCGGGTAGAATGGAGATCAACGTGTTTTAGTGGACTCAGCATTTTTCAATCTGTTTGTCTGGATCATCTTCAAAAAGCGAGAAAAAGATCTAAAAGGTCAGCCAATCTAACAGTGATCTCATTTCACAATCCTCACACTTGCTCCATATGTGGCCTCCTTTGTAAATCACTAGCGGGTCTTAAATTTCACTTAAGATTTTGGCACAAAATTTCATAACTGAATCAATAAGCTGTCAGATCCTCATACGTCGAAACCCACGGGAGAGTCCATTATATATATATATATATATATATATATATATATGAGAAGACTTTATTGAGGAGAGAGGATAATAAAAAGCAGAATTCAGGAAGACAGTAGATGACGATTGACATTGAATTTAAATGTTTGAAGATCGTAGGTAGCAGGGAAGTAAAAAACTGAAAGATTGTGCCACCGGCGTGAAGTGCATGCACAAAAAACTTTCGCAATAGATCTTGCACTTCCCAGAGTAAAATCATGAAAGGCTTAAATTCATACCAAGTTACCAATCAAGTGAGCTCATTAGAAAAACTGACATAAAAATACTTATAGAAAAGGCAGAGAGAAGCCACGTTACGGCGGTAGGACTGAAGCCGAGATGGCAGGTTAGGACCAATAATATTGCAGACTTTGGATTTTGCCAAGAATCTCCAGATATATAGCAGTAGCAACAAACCTGATATGGCAGCAATATTCCATGCACTGAATCCGTACTAATGAAACAGTGTGATCCCTTCAATTTTTATTTCTTACAAATCATTTTAGCAGATAAGAATTTTTAACCTTTCTGAGGTCGCAACCCTTGTCGAAAGATTTTGAATATTCACCGATTTAGAAGTGTGTGTCCTTTTTATAATATCGATATAGTGTCAAACTGATCCCTAGTTTTTTTGCAAAGTTATTGACCCTAGTTATTCTGCGTATGAAAACATTTTTGATAGTATTTCTCTTAGATAAAGAAGAACCGGATAGATATTGTTTAGGGGTTCTCCCCTTTTTACACAAATAGGCTCACCCAGGGTATACATATACTACTGCTAGTGAAGACCCGGCAGAAGAACGAGAAAGAAGGACGAACGAGCAACGAACCGGAACGAACGTAACGAGCAAGAGTCACAGTGAGCAAGCACGTAGACTCAGTAAGAAATCATACAGTGATACGTCCGATACCAAAGACTGTATATATATTTTGCTACTAACCCGCATTATTGGAACTACTAACCTGCATTACCAGTTTGTGTTATTACGTTAATACATTTATTTTCCTATATTCCTTCTTGGCGTTTCTTATTTATTGGTACCGGATTTCATCTCGGAATCCACAACTGATATTTTTTATTATTAGATAAACAAATAAAAAACGCATAAATTAATAAATGTATATATCTGTTTAAATCGATTAAAAAAACAATATTTTACGATTCTGAAAATATTGCAACTCAGGGAAGAACAAAAGAATACTAATCCACAAAAGTTATTTGAAGAGAAAACTTCACTCATTTTTTTTATTTTTTACGTATAGACCAGTCTATGTATTTCTTACAAGCACCAGGCTTACGGTCATACCACATTGAAATCGTACGACTAACGAATTTAAGCAACGTCGAGCTTGGTCAGTGCCTAGATAGGTGACCGTTTGGGAATACTGTTTCTGGTAAGCTTGGATGTGCGTTTGGCGTAACTGCTCGGTACTAGAAATCCAAGAGACGAGTTTCAATTCCAATCGGGTTCGTTATATTCACTTATACGCAAATATTTTGAGGAAAGCTATAAAGCCACCGCCTCCAGATATGGGTTAATTAGTAGAACTTGTATCAGAAAATCATTATTATCTTTAAAAAATGTCTTACAATCTAACAGTAATTTCAAGCTTTAGTTCATCTTTTGCCTTCAGGACGTAGTCGATAATGGCTCTCCACAGAGTCAGTTTTTTCATAACGCTCTAATATTCGAGTAAGTACAGCCTAAGATCTTCTAATTTCTTTTTGCAGTAGCAGACATCTTTATTCATTGAGGTTTCAGTGTGACAACCATAAGCCTGAATGATTCATTAATATTGCAACGCCTTCCATCACGATTACGTTAGGAAACAATGCTATACATGAATGAAAAGTATTGTACTGTTGCCACATTTCGTAGAGAAATATTATTTTGTTTAAAGAAATCTCTCATGAACAGGAATAACAATGTTGGGCGCTATTTATTTAATAAAGTGTTTTGTTCGATAACTTTCTTTAGCTGCGGTTCATTTATTGTTAAATTTGACATAGCGTAGAACAAGACCTAAGAATTTTTACTGCAGACCTTTATCCCGATCAATTCTGTTTAATTGGTTTGGTTTGGTTTATTCTGGTTTACGGTATATCAACCTCAATAGGTGTTGTAGAGTAGTTTTTCACAGTGGAGGCTTGTATTTCAAGAAGTCGTCCTAAATTAGATTCAACGTACAAAACGTTAGGAACTTGAAAATAAGAGTTGACGCAGCAATCTAGTTGTGATGGTTGGTAGTTCAATGTCCGATATAGTCTGACTTGCTCAACACAATTGACCCCGAACTGGCGACTGCTGCTACTACTTATTATCTATGGGAGAGTCCATTACAATAGAATAGGTAATATGGCATGACAATAGGTTATTTAATGACGACAAGATATTTATTGCTGGTAATATTTTTTACAAAAATGCATTGCTGGAATATTTTTTCTTCAAAAAGTATTGCTGTAATATTTCTTTTTTCTTCAAAAATATATTGTTAATAATTTCTTACAAAAATCTATTTCTGATATTAGAACCTATTACTCCACTTTCATAGTGTTTTGACCCTAGTTTGCCGGTTAACTATTTGCCAATAGTTTGGACCCTAACAAGTGCTACCATCCCGGACCAGAGTGGACCTGGGAACACCAGCAATTAAGAGGTGTTTCCACGCTTCTCAAAACCTCCTGATCAGAGGCCTTGCTGCTGGACGTAGTTTATCGTCTTAACCTGGACACGGATGTAGGTGGAATTGGAGATTTCTTAACTTCAAGCCCACGTTCTCTAATATTAGCCGCTACTTGGGATTTTCCGTATTAACTACAAGTGATTTAAACTGATTATCCATCTTTTATCAAGTTTACGTGTTTCACCAATCATTTCACACAGTCTCTCAACTCCATTCTACCAGAAAATAAGGAATTGTTTTCTGTCAATATTATTCCTTTTTGTAAGGAATTCATTTCGTTTCTCGTGTCATCGAACATTTCGGCATAAATAATAAATTCACAGAACGACGCATAAAGATGGAATCTGCGTCCGTTTTCGCATCGGTGACACAAGCTTTCATGAAAGTAAATATCGAACAAATATTGTGACAAATGATTTATAAGGCTACAGCGTAGGCAATCCCCTTATCTTATAATCATTTGCCGATCATTGGGAGAAATGGGCAATTACCCTACTGCGTTGATCGAATGCGTTTTGGTTGGTGGTGGGGTTCAGCTCCTGATATTCCAGCGTAGTCACTCATCTTGGTACCAACCACGCCCAACGTTCCTTAAATCCGCTGATGTGACACGAACCGATGTTCAAGAGTAATATGGCTGCAATTCTGTGTGACTTAAACATCTCAAAAAGAAAACGAAAAAAGAAAAAAAAAAAAGAAAAGTTTGCTGAATATGTAATTTTATTCTGTATTAAAAAAAGTTATATCCAATTCTATTAGATTACTAATATTTAAATGTTGGCAAAATTTAAGAAAAATATCCATAAATAAATACGGTGTTTGAAAAGGATCTTTTTTCTCTTGAGACAACTCTAGCAATATAGCCGCACTTTTTGCAAGTACGTTTGTTAAACTTGGCCAAATTATCCTTGTAAAGAAACAATCTAGTTTTTAACATTTTCGGCGAAAATTCTCAAGAGGAAAAAGTTATAAATTCATATACTCTTAACTTATTTCAATAAATACGTGTGTCGAGAACAAATGAAAGAAATACCAATAAAATGCATTTTTTTTTTTCAAAATTACTTTTGTTATTCTTCCTTATGGGTTTATTTAAATTTTCAAGATTTCGACTTCACAAACAATTTTGTAAAATTATGAATAAAAAAAATTGTTCTCGTAGTAATGCCTTTATAGTAAAGTAAATAATAAATATTGCATTATATTTGATTCACATATTTTTGAGTCAAATATTTTTAAAATCTTGTAAATATAAATACTCTAATAAATAAATTTAAAAAATAACATTTTTGTTGTCAGTTCTCAATACATAATGCATAATGCCAGTTTTATTTGGATTTTATTAAAATTCTAAAATTACTTTTTAAACAATAAAATTTACGTGGAAGTGTACAGAAATGGTGGTGTTGAGAGAATTGCGTTTTGTTTTTTGTTTTTGTTTGTCTTGTTTCTTTTTGTTGTTGTTTTTTTTCGGGTACGTTTGTTAACCTTTGCTGAAATGGTTTCTTTTTTCTAAAATCATGTATGTATTTAATATGTATTGAAATATCATAGCAAAGCGGAATAATAATCAGATAGGTGATGATTATGAAAACACACTTGAAGAGATTACTGGGTTAGATAGATAGATAGATAGATAGATAGATAGATAGATAGATAGATAGATAGATAGATAATGAAGAGAC
This sequence comes from Acanthosepion pharaonis, assembly GCA_903632075.3. Lineage (NCBI taxonomy): Eukaryota > Metazoa > Mollusca > Cephalopoda > Sepiida > Sepiidae > Acanthosepion > Acanthosepion pharaonis. The sequence continues at coordinate 99,256 of CAHIKZ030000908.1, read as the reverse complement.
TAAGATAGACAGATACATAGAAAGAGGACAAAAATGAAAGATAGAAAGAAACTGACAGAGATAGATACATGAGCAGAAAGAGACAGAAAAAAAAAGTTCGAAAATGACTGAGAGATAGATAGCTAGAGAGATAGGAGCTGACTCTCTATCAGAATATATTCCTATCTATCTATCTATCTATCTATCTATCTATCTATCTATCTATCTCTCTCTCTCTCTCTCTATATATATATATATATATATATATATATATATATATATATATATATATCCATGCGTTTCGTCCAAAAGTGGAGAGGCATGATCGCACATAATAAGAAATGTCTAAGAATATGATGTTCACTTGAAATTCTCAGCTAACATATTTTCAAGGTAATTTAACACTATTCATTATTTCAATCTGTATACTTTATTTATTTTACATATTATCTATCTATCCCTCTATCTATCTATCTATCTATCTATCTATCTATCTATCTATCTATCTATCTATCTATCTATCTATCTCTCTCTCTCTCTCTCTATATATATATATATATATATATATATATATATATATCCCATTCTCATTCATATCTAACTACCTGTCTCAATTGATATCTATCATGATATCACTTGAGTAAAGACATCAGTAAATTACAAGCTAGGAATAGATGGCTGGGGTAGAGAGATAGTTTGTCACATTTCCTCTCAGTGTGTGTGTGTGAGCTAATGTATGCGGAAATGTTTTGGTGTGAAGGCAAGCGACGCAATCAGCTACATTTATAATCTGTTACTTTTTATACCTCTTTTATGTGCCTGGTCCCTCGCTTACGTGTGGATCGCGGCTCTCTACAGCCTCCTATCCGATGTAGCTCTAAGCAATGTTTGTCCCCAGGAAAGGCAAGGAATTCAGCCCACTAATTCGCGACACCAAGAACGTCGTGTAAAGGGAGGAAGAATAAAATAAAACAAGAAAAATCATTTCTAAACTGCAGATGTTTTGGCAGGTCACAAGGTATTGGCTTATTGAAAATAATTGTTTTTCTGGGACTGTAGTCAAGGAGGGGAGGAAATTTAATATCTGGGAAGTGTTTTGACGGAGGACGGTAACGCTTAGACCCGAAGACGTATTGGCATGGCCAAGGACGCATTCCAAAAGCTGGGCAGAGTATTGCGAGACAGGTGGATTTCTTTGGTAACGAAGAAAAGAGTACTGAGCTGCTACGTAACATCTGTCCGCCTTTACGGCAGAGAATATTGGACGGTCTCCGCAAAGATGAAGAAGAGACTCGAGGCGACGGAGGTATGGTTCTACAGAAGGATGCTAAGGATATCATTGGCCGATCGTTTGGGCAACGATGAGGTTTTGGAGAGGATACAAACAAGGACGAGTCTTATACTTAACGTCTTTGGTAACAAAGAAAGAAGTACTGAGCTGCTACGTGATAACTGTCCTCCTTTACGGTAGCGAATATTGGACGGTCTCCTCGAAGATGAAGAAGAGACTCGAAGCAACGGAGGTATGGTTCTACAGAAGGATGCTAAAATTATCATGGACCAAGCGTGTGAGCAACGATGAATTTTTGAAGAGGATGCAAACAAGGAAGAAGCTTATATTTAACATCAAAAAGTGGCAGATGAAATTTCTGGGACACGTAATGAGAAATGAGGGCTTGGAGAATCTGACACTCACAGGTTGAATAGAGGGAAAGCGAGACAAGGGAAAGCAATGCATGACATACCTAGCGGACTTAAGCAAGTAGATGACAAAACATGCCCTGCGGGAATAAGCTAATTTAAATATTTAAATTTTGCAAATTCATGATTTTACTAATTTTTCTTCTAATTTTAATCCTCCAAAAATCAAAAACCAAAATCGATTTAATATCATAAGGAAGCTTAGGAATCAATCCCACTAAACCACGTGTCCAAGAAAGTGCAGTAAACGGGAGAAGAATGTACATACTTCAAATAAAAAGTGAGAAAAAACAACATGAATAAATGAAAGAGCTATAACAGCTACTAGTCTTGAGAAATCTATTAGGTTGTCCCTAATGTTCGTAAAAACTTGCAAAAAATTGAATTTTTATGCAACACAATCCAGCCCAATCGAGACAAGCGATGGTTTCAGAAAGGGCAAGAGACACCGTCGGTTCCAAAACAAGATCGATTCGACAAGAAAGTCATGTTGTGCGTTTGGTGGAACTTTGAAGGAATCGTGCATTTTGAGTTGGTTCCGAATGGCCGTGCCATCAGTGCCGAACTTTACTGTCAGCAACTGGAGCGGGTCTACGAAAAGTTGAAGCAAAAGTACCCGGCTCTGATCAACTGAAAGTGCGCTTTGATGCAGCAGGACAATGCCAAGCCACACACCGCCAGGAAGACCAAAGACAAGTTTGAAGAGCTGGACGGCGTTAAGGTTCTGCCACATCCAGCCTACAGTCCTGACTGTGCTCCATCAGATTACGGCCTTTTCCGCTCAATGCAACACTTTCTGAAGGGCGGCCGATTCGACTCGTTTGATGAAGTCGAGGAAGCGTGTCAAGAATTATTTGATTCGAAGCCGGCTGAATGGTACTTTCACCAGATCCGAAAGCTTGCAGATCGATGGCAGAAACTCTTGGAAAAATGATGGTCTTTATTTTGAGGAATAATTTTTGTTGTTTTTGTTATTACTTGGCGAGTAAAATTTTTGCAAGTGTTTACGAACTTTTGGGACAACCTAATATTTACCTGCAAAATTGTTTTAAGAGAAAGATTTTATAGACATCAACCGACAAAATTACTGGTAGATTAATCATTGAATACTGGATGTTTCCTTATAAGGAAACGGCTAATATTACCATTACCTTTATGATCATTCGCAGATCATATTTTGACAATCGTCCACGCAGCACCCTTAGTTAGGTTACTCGCTGTTTACATCTGCCCATCTTGGCTTAATTACGTCTTCTGTGTGTGTCAAATTCTCCTAGCCGTCTTTTCTTATTATGTACCTCACAATATTCAAGCGTCTTGATCTGGTCACGTGTTTTTGTTTTATTTTTTTTTTGTTTTTTTGTTTTTTCCCGATCCTATTTTTCGTTAAAACTTTTGTTCTGTCAGTTTTGTTCGGAAAACAGTTAATCAATTTTTTTTTTTTTTAGTCTCATGCACGCAGATTCAATCAGAAAAAAAGGGCAGAAACACATTTCTAAAATTACCATATCACCAGCGTGGTGTAATGGTTACCAAGATCAATTACACTGAATAATGAGTTCACTCCTCAGTGAGTGCTCCATAGTTTCGACCTTGTGCCATATCTAAGCTACGCTAAGAAAATCTTTTCCGAGCACTTCGCCGTAGTGTAATGGTTAGCAAGCTTGTCTCACTAGACCAATTACGACTGAGTAGTGAATTTGATCCTCACTAGGTGCCCATACTTCGATGTGATGTAAAGCTTATACTTTCGGCTTTGTGCCACATCTAAGCTATGCTTAGTAAATCATCATATCAGCAAACGAGATACTAACAAGAATAGTTTGTTCACACGTTACAGAAAAAAATTATATATATATATAATTATATATATATATATATATATATATATATATATATATATATATATATATATGGGGGTGTTAATGACCCTGATGTTTAGATTAGTACTCAGTTCAAACTTGACAGGAGCCAATTCGCCAGTATTGAAATGTCTGTTTTCTTTCTTGTCATTTTACTCCTTGTCCACTTCAGCCAAGCCCGCCATTGTGGATAAATCCCGAATTATCTCAACTGCTTCGCAATCCCGCGTCGTCTTTTGTTCTTTGACTCATTGTGGTAAAGTCAATTGTCGAAAGGTCACAGCCCGAAACGATCGACTGACCTTACAACAATGTTGAATCCTTTGTTGATTATTTATTCTCTCTTGTATTCGTTTTACTTTGCTTTTCTTAAATGTCTTCACAAATCGTCAGAGAAAGAAAGGCGAATATATCCAAAACTGAAGGAACACAAAATAGATAGATAGCTAGATAGCTAGACATATAGATAGATAGATATGAACAGACCTAGGTAGATAAGCATACAGATAGTTACGCACTAAGATAGATTTAAAAATTAAAGAGGGGAATTGAACTGACAGAGAATGAAGAAATACTTTTGTCTCGCTTGAATAATAGCCTTTTATATCATATATATATATATATATATATATATATATATATATATATATATATATATATATATATATATATGGTACTCGTTTGGAAAAGGCTTAGGTATTTTGGCTTGTAATTGAACAATGCCCAAGAACTAAGAACATGAAATTGAGGCGAAAACAATCGTCCAGAATTCAAGCTCAGAGTCCAAAGAAAAAAAAAAACTCCAAAACGAGTAAAAGTAACTACGAAAAGTGCTCAATACAATAAGTAGAGCGAACCTAATATAAACCTAAAGAGCCAGGTAAACCTACGTAGGTTTCATCTACACGGAACATCAGTGTGAATTGACCAGTTCACCCTGACTATCCGTATAGGTGAAACCTAGGTAGGTCTACATTGTCGAAACGTGTCGGCTAATATTGCAGTTTTCCTATTGTCTTTTACATATATATATATATATATATATATATATATATATATATATATATATATATATATATATATATATATAAAAAATGGAAAGTTTACTTGTAACTCGTTTCGCCTTTCAGGACTTCATCGGACGAAACGCGTGACAAGTTTTTCCAGTTTGTCATACAATTTCCCCACTACTTTTATATATATATATATATATATATATATATATATATATATATATATATATATAAATATATATATATATATATATATCGTTATCTCATATCTATCTATCTATCTATCTATCTATCTCTCTCTCTCTCTCTCTCTATATATATATATATATATATATATATATATATATATATAGATAGATAGATAGATAGGTAGGTAGGTAGATAGGTAGGTAGATAGATGATCTCATGAGTTTCCATTCACATTACAAGAACAATTAACATCTGGAATAATTATTTTCTGCTTAAGAACACTTAGAATTTTTAACACTCAGTATTTATATGAGGAAGAGAAATACAGTAAGTCCCCGAGTTACGACAGTCCCGAACTTCGACGCTTTGTAGTTACGACTTAATCTTCACTAGTCTTGTTTCTTTCGAACTCAAAAAATAAATTGCTAAATACAAAGAAAACAAAAATCAACATAAACTTGATAAAACTTTATAAATGATATTACTCTCTTTTGTTATGTACCCTGTCTATTTTGGATGTACACGATCATGGCCCTCCTCTATCTCCTATCCTTTCTCCCTTTGACAAGCCTATCTAACCCCGTTCTTCCATCCATTCACACAAGCTCGTCAAGTAGGTGGCCACAGCCTTCCTCTTACCCTCGATATGCCCTGTGAGGATTAAGTTCTCCAAGCCTTTTTTCCTCGTTATGTGTCTAAAAGATTTCAGCTCTCATTTTCTGATTCTGAATATAAATGTTTTTTTTGCTAACATTTTTTTAAGACTTAAGGGAAAAATCTTCAGAAAGCCGAAGAGGGTCAGCTTGGTTCTAGGGTCATCTAGATACATCGATTGCCAAAAAGTAAGAGAACAAATTTAAAGTCAAGCGTCCCTGTATCATCATCATTTCTCGTTGTAAAATAACTGGCATTTTCCGTAGTTCTTCTAACCCCGCTATATATATATATATATATATATATATATATATATATATATATATATATATATATATATAAAACTCCATCGATATAAACATTATTATTCTGAATATGTCCTTTCGAGAGACGAAAGCGGTACTGATATTTTGTTTTCCTGTTCAGGATTCAATTTTATATTATTTATGAGATGTATAAATTTGTACATCATAACTTTTATAGATAGATATCAGTTTTTCTATTGAGTTAATATATTATATTATAGTATATACATTATTTACATTATTCGGACTATTGTCCTCATCTTTGTCGCCATATTTATTACAACGTTTCGGCCGTTGTGTGAGTATGAGTTCAATACCCGGTTAAGGCAGTGGTGAACTTTCAGAGGGAAATTAACAAGAGATAACTGATAACTGACATCCATCAAACATGGCACCTGGAACTAGAACAGTCTACCCCAGTGAGCGAAATAAAGGGTTCAGTTCGACATTCCAACCACCTGAAGAAAGCCGGAGCGTACAACGGCAGAAACGTTGCAATAAATATGGCGACAAAGATGATTCCGAATAATGTAAATAATGTACATGATACCTCATCTCAGAAATATAGACGGACTCATTATAGTATATATATTAATGTTCATAAGTTTAATTTTTTATTCATATTAATAGTCTTTTTTTTTTTCTTACAGGGATAACACAACTCTGGTGCATTGAAACTAGACGAAATGAATAGGTAAGTAAATAAATTGTTGTCATGTATTTGATTTCTGTGTTGTTTGTGATGTATTGTAATTAAGTCGAAACAATTTAAGCAACAAAAAATATCAGCCTCCTAGTTTTAATTTTAAAAAAAAGTAGAATCAATCCAATGGCTGATCATATGGAATAATTCGGACCAGAACGACAAATCCAAAAGTGGATATAAATCCTGTCATTCGCAACTTGAGGAACCAAAATGCGAACGGATAATAGATTCTATAATTTATTCGGTTGGAAAGAAAGTTCTCACGGTTTCTAAATAAATACAGGGTGTCCACAAAATCAGTAGACAAATAGAGAAATTTATTAAAATTACAACGGAAACTTGATACTGTTGAAACGTTTACATAATCTAAAGTTAATAGTGAAGTTTATAAAGAAATAGTTAAGGAATACCAATCTGGGCCTTGTTCGTTGCAAAAAGGGCAGCTAAGCGATATTCGATTTCTTTCCATGTCATCCTTAATAGAAGAATCAATAGTCGCTGTATAATTTCCTCGTGTTTGAATAACCGATTTTGTTTCGATAAACCAAGACACACATTGTGTCTTTTCCTCTGGAGTAGTCATTGTCATCCAGTGTTAAGAAAAACTAATGGTAATTCTTCAATTGCGGCCTGAAACATCAAAAACAATATTAATTGCGGTCTGAAACATAAAAACATATATTTAATAAAACATAGTAAACATAAAAAAACCTTTAATTCCATTCAAAGAACTTTAATAATAGCATCTTAATATACAACAAAAATTTACTTGGCAACTATTCTAATTTTTTTCGTTATAATTTTTTGAATTTGTCTAAAGATAGAGTATAATTATTTAAAACCTGCAAGAAATTTCTTTCCAACAAGATATTTTAACTCTAGATTACATTTTTTAAACACTGAATACTTTTCTTTCTTTTATGTGTTTTAAGATAAACTTTCTTTATTACAAAACTATTGGTATAAAAAATATATTATATGATTTTATAATTTATTCACACAAGATAATCTCGCCGTCAGTGATTTATTATTTTATTAATTCCTTTAAAAAGTAATAAAAAGCTAGAAAATCGATGAATCCTACCAGTAAATATAGACGAATATAAGTAATTACTTTACTTTCTGAGCTGACACCGATGTGCCGATCCATATGCAAAAAAGAATCATCCCATTAATTTTGACGGGTAATCTGAAACAATGATAGTTGAATATAATTAAGAAAATGCAGTAAAATTTAATTTGCTGAAAAGTAATGTGAAGCTTCAAAATTCTATCAATAGTCTCGTGAGTTTTTTTTGCAACATATGAACACACACACACGCACGAAGGTACGCTCGACCACCCACGGACACATAAGCACATACACACACTCATAAGTGTATAAGAAGATTCGAAAGTTATTTTTTACGTGTATATGTTACGCTAATTTTCCCAGTAGAAGAATCCAGTCTCGTACAATCTACCCAATGGGATATAAATGGCCGTTTACATTCAATGCCTCGAAGACCAATGGTAGTTACGTTACATCATCACCTATCCGACACCAAGCTAACTCAAATTAAGGTGAACGGAGGTCTTCTGGGTGAATCAATGTGGCTTGAAAGACGGTTGGGCCTGAAACTCACACCGGACCTCAAGTGGAATATATATATATATATATATATATATATATATATATATATATATATATATATTCTATATTTATGTGCAGTGCTTATTGGAAAGCGGTCAATATCAGTAATAGAGCTAGAGCTAACATATTTAGTTGAAGGGATATGAGTTTGTGACTGTCGGTTTCACGCTTCTGCGATCTTCAGACAATATATATATATATATTTAATGATATTTTTATTATTATTTTTATTATGCTCTACGTTGTATTGAGCACTTTTATTAAAAACAAGTAAATACTAAAGAACAGTGTATTATAAATCTGTTTGTTCTTTCTCTTCATTTGGATATATATATATATATATATGTGTGTGTGTGTGTGTGTGTGTGTGTGTGTGTGTGTGTGTGTGTGTGTGTGTGTGTGTGTGTGTGTGTATATATATGTTTCGCATATTATATATAAATATATATACCTCGACCGCGGTTCTTGAACGTCTCACATGTCGAACAAATCGATTTTCGAACAGACTATTCGAAATGAAAATGCCTCGGTTATCGAACAAAATTTCGGTTCTCGAACAACATTTTTGAACCGAGCCGAACCGAGTTAACCCGAACGGAATTATTTCTGAGTCGACCGCCATGTTGTATACATTCGTGTGTTATGCTGTGCTTTTCTTTTCTAATTTTATTGTACTGTGCAAACTCTTTTTTTTTTTTTTCAAATAAAAAGTTAAGAGAAAAACATTTGTTAATGATATTGTCTCTCTGATGATGATAATTTATCTTCCTACTAAGTTTCATATGACAAAATCAACGATCTATTCTATTCTTATAAATAAAGAGACGATCAGGTCTTAGCCTTTCCAAACATCACTTTCCTTGCCTTTCAATTTACTCCACCAACACTACTACATACAGGTACGGTGAAAGTCTTCGTCTATCTTTTATTATTGTTTTTTTTTTCTTAGATTTAGTGATTTTCATTAGTTTTGTGTATAAACTTGTGCATAAAGTATTGTTGTAAAAGTTTAAATAAGCAATCATTTTTGGGACCAGGAACGGATTAATCTATTTTACATTGATTTCTATGGGAAAAAATTGTTTCGGTTTACGAACATTTCGGGTTGCAAAAAGCCTTCAGGAACGAATTAAATTTGTAGACCGAGTTTTCACTGTATATATATATATGTACTCAAAATTATTCGATTGTAGATTATTTCCCTTACTTTTCTCTTTTTTCGTTCTGGAAATGATAGGCTGACATCGAGTTGAATACAGGAATCGATAAGAACAAGAGGTGCATTAATATCATTAATCGTTTTATTTACAAAATTAAAAAAACAATAATTGTTGTGTGTGTGAGAGAGAGAGAGAGAGGGAGAGAGAGAGAATGAATGTGTGTGTGCGTGTGTGTGTGTGTGTGTGTGTGTGTGTGTGTGTGTGTGTCTGCGTTTAGGGAGAATTTTCTAAAGTAAGTAACACCTTTTTATTAATCTGGCTGAGTTTGTATCACTTTAAACCTTTTTTTTTTAGTGAATACTCGTATTTTTATTTATTAAACAGCATATTTATTTTTTTCGTCTACTGGCCTTAATATTCGAAAAATAAAAGTACAATTTTAGTTCTATGTAGTTCAGTTGGTTATTGCTACCGGTCTCATTGTAGCTCCATCTGCCCAGAGGGATATAAGTTCGCTTCCTTCCAGGGAGCGTAATCTTTTTCTTTAATAATATTTCCCGAACATTCAGGCCGGTAGACGAAAATAAATAAATAAACGGAACTTCTGCACAAATACAAGTAGCCACTATAAATAACGTTTGATGCGATAAAAATATACGTATGTCTGTATATTGTATAGAAATGACATAATGTGGAAAAGCTTTTTTATGAAAAAGTTTTTCCCCTTCATGTATTATATTAGCTTTTCCAGGTCAGAATGAAAGCAAATACTGTTTTTTTGTCAAAGCTGGTAATATCTGTTGGGTGTGAAATCAGTTCACTCTCTGTTATTCGTTCTATCAACTGGCTACTATTGTTTTTATGATGATCGGTTATATTATGTATGAGTCCGGTCGTAGGTTTATCGTAGAAAATGACGAAATCAGTGCACTCACAATTGATATATATAGGGTGTATGAAAAATACTTTTAACACCTTTGGATGTAGGTTCCTGACAAGAAAACAAAGTAAAGTAGCCATAAAAATACATGTTCAAAATACCATGTAGAATGTGTTCTTCGTGCTCCGACGCACGAGGGGATCACAATGCCACGGATTCTGTGTCAGCAATGCAACGATAAACAGCAGCAAATGTTGGATGACTCGGCTAGCTTCGGTCTGGAAACGTAGTCTGATATAACTTCGCGTTCATTAACATTCCCGCGGTCGTATGTAAAAATCATATCTGCCTGCTCACGATGTGAATATCCTGCCATTGTTAAACGGAACAATTCTCAGTTAACTCACTACTACACACGTTAAATGTTGAAGACAGACTAACCACAAATGTACACGAATGACAAATGTAACATAGTCTATATGGTAACACAACGCCATGTACCGGAAAAATTTATTTAAACTTAACTCAAAAACAAAGGATTTGCGGATATATCTTTATATTGACTTTTGTTCTTGTTTTGATGTGAGGAACGCGCCCCAAAATTTGTGAAATTATTTTGGATTCACCCTGGATATTTACAATGACGAATGTTACGTTTGGAGATAAAAGAAGAACGCACAATGCGAAAATGTCTTCTCAATAATTTCTTTAGAGGTAGACAACGCATTTTATGGGCTTGCATTCGAGGCGAAGGTACAAGAAACACAGGAGAAATAAAAGAAAAATGGAGATTCGCAAAAAATATTAACCTGTTCTTTCAAAGAATCATTTACTTTCCCCTATCGAATTAGAATCTGGCAGGCACATTATCTTGCAACAATACAATGATCCAAAACATACTTCTAAAATCACCCTAGAACGGTTTAAAGAGAATAAAGTTTTGATAATGTAATAAGCACCTCAACCCAAATGCATATGTGTAGCATGAACTGGAAATTGTTCTTTTAGGTGACCTATTTTTTCAGGAGTTGGACGATAAAGACTCTCCACAACTTCCCATCCTTTGCAGCTCTTAGCAATGTTTCTCTTTTCTCAATCTTTCGCAGTCTGTTCTGCCACCCATCTACAAAAGCTCATTTGTATTACTTCCAACGTTATTTTTGCAGTGCATAACCGTGTTTGAAACAGACGTCCGGTTTTCTATTTTAAACAATAATGGTTGAAGTTATAAACATGTCGGATTAAAAATAGAATCCACCATTTTTTTGGAAATTGCTTTGTTTACCTTTCGGATACGAAAATGTGCAGCTATGGGCTTTCGACAAAAACTTAGCAATGTGGTGGGCATTCCTTAAAAGGTTAAAATGAACTTTGCCAGTCCGTGGCGCTCCCTATGGTCGAGTTGCCTAAAGCACGCCGGTTTACACGGTGCGTTTTTTTTCCTACAATATGGGACGCAGATTCTTACCCGGATGGTGAGCATATTTGCTTTATTAAGTTTTCCCTGAGTGTTCAGGCCGTTATACGTAGTATATACTGTTGAAAAAAAAAACGAGGCGTCTATTTCAAATAGATACATCTATTAAAAATGATATTTGAGATATTAACAATGTTGGATTAAAAATAAAATCCATGAATTCTTGAGGTTATTCACTGTTTTCCTCTGTCCTTCTTGCCTTTAAAATGTCCTGTGAGTGTCAAATTCTCGAATTCCTCTTACCTCATTGTTTTCCAGAAATTTCAAATGTCGCTTTCTTTTCGTTTTCATCTTCCTTAAATTCAGCATCATTCTATAGAACCACATCCCTTTGGCTTCAACTCCCCTTTTTAAATGTGAGGAGACTGTCCAGTATTCACTGCCATATAAGAGAATTTATATGACAACATTTCAGCACTTTTTCATTATTTCCAATTGACATTTTCCTGCGGCATAATACTTTCAGTTTTGGAATGGTTCTTTCGTTATTCAGATGAGACTTCGGATTTCGGTGTCACATTTTCCGTTCACTTTCCATATATTTAATTGTCTATACGTAATTTTGAAATCACCAATTAGTGGTTCGAATTTGGGGCGGTTCCTCTTGCTAACAACCTTATTTGCTTCCCTGTCTAGGAATTGATATAGTTTCATTTATATATATACATATATGTAAAGATATGTATATACTTTTATGTATATATATATATCTATATATAACTCTTTATATATATTTCAAATTATATATATATATATATATATATATAAAGATTATATATATATATATCTAAATATATAAATAAATATATCTAAATATATATATATAAATATATAATATATATATATATTATATACAATATATATACTATATATATATATATATATATATATATATATATATATATATATATATATAAAGATAAAGAAATTAGTGGTTAGCCTTTTTTAAGGTTCCTCTTGCTAACAGCCATAAATTCTGTTTTCTTAGAATTGATCTTTAGTCCTTTCTTCTCGCTTTCCTTTGCTACCCAGTCTGCAGTTTCCTTTCTGTGTCTCCTATCAACACTGAGTCATCTGCATATCTTATGTTACTAAGATTGTTTCTGTCAGTAATGAATTCCGTAGAACCTCCACTTGTCTCAGTTTCGCATCGCTGGAAAAGTTGAATAAGTCCGGTGAGATGCCACATCCTTGTTTTACACCTCTTTCTATTTTCGTGTATAAACTGAATTCATTTTCTATCTCCATGCAGACGGTCTGCTTCTGGTATAAGTTCTGAAATTACAGTTGAATTTATGGTAGGCATCACTGGCCGGAGCCTGAAGCGTGCTTCGCATCGTCTCCAAACGACGACTCAACAGGCATCGAGTTGGATTTGGTCAAGAATTAAATAAAACCATGCTTGCAATACAATGCTACTTCCGACGTGAAACACATCTGTTTACCTTACATTCTACGTCATTAATAATGGTCGCTACCAGCGCGTTGTGTATTTTAACACAACGTTGAAAATTTCAGTTGAAGTTGTAAAAAGAAATTGAAATAGACTCACACTCATACAAAAACAATACTCTGCCCGGTAGTAAAAGGTGCTGGTGGCGCCAGGGGTGGCAGTACCGCCTTAGCCACCGAAACTGTGTTACCGTTCCTGGTTGGCGGCTGACGAGGGCATGATATTGCATGTGGTTTCACAATAACAATAAATGTCAATTGATATAAGTTTAGTCTGTGACTAACCCAACAATAATTTATTCGAAGAAATTATATACAAAAATGCCCATGAGAAGATGGCTTCAATAATAAAACAGAAAAAGTATTATTATTTGCCATATAATTTCCACTCTCTCTAATAAGTTTAAGCATCCTGAGATCAACAGTTAATCTGAGAATTTCATCAGGTGTAATGCTTTCACAAACAACTCATTTTTTTAAGCAATATGGTTGCCCCTCTCAAAAACACGCTTCTTGGCGATGCTCTAAATATAAAATGGCTACAACACAATACTCCCGTCGTTTTAAAATTTAGCAAAATATTAATTTTTTTTTTTACGCGAAGTGAACCATGCATGAAAATGACTTTTGTTTGAATAACAGATTCTTCATTCTAAGCTATGTTTGAAATTTTGATTTTATGAGATAATTCTATATGGGCTCATGGTTACTGCATGCCAAATGGTTAAAACATTTGCCTTCCTACCATGAGAGCAGGGTTCGAATCTCACTATAGTCGGTTGGTCAGGAAAGTGACTTCACTCCGTGGAGGTGGTTCCAGCGAGCGGAAACATTTGGAACGTGATGTAAAAAAAAATACCACAAGTTGACCCAAGCACTTTGAGTGAAATTGGGTAAGCGAAACAGTTCTGAAGCCGTCGATGGATGTGCTAGCACGAATTCACCAGTCATCGTGACAGAGATTATGAGCATACATGCGTTGTCCAAATTGCTGATCATTACAGGTTATGAGCTATTTCCCAGAAATTGTAACTAAAGTCCGCTCAGCAGGTTGGATCTGTGGGTGTTGAAAAAACAAAAAATGAGCCTGAGCATGTGTCTGCGACAGGGATTGTCTAATCAGTTTAGTAAAGGGGAGTATTCGGCAAACTAGAGTAGCCAGCCTTTATGAGCTTATTTTAGGCAGAAGAGTTCATTTTCGCCGTTGTCCAACTTCCAGGGCCAAACAAGGCAATACTGATGATTTCCAATAAAATCATAGCCTGATCACATATTTGCTGACGCATCAAACAATGGCTGAGTTTCACTTTCATGCAGTAGCCATTTCGCTGTCAAAACCATCCGAACTCGCTCTACAGTCGTCTGAGAATATCAATTTCTTTCTCGAAATTCAGTTTCATATACATTTCAACCAGGCTGATACGCTTAATGATGTAATTCGACCTCAAAGGAAGGCGAACAATAAGCCTGATGCAGGTCTCGAAACGCTTCGTTAAGTTTTAGAAACATATGGATTTGGTCCTAATGGATTAGAATAGCACTTTTTTTAAAGAGGGTTTCAACCACTGTTACATTTCTCAGGTCGTGTCGTATAACCAATTTTTTTTATAACATATATTGTTGAATGGTCATGAAGCATTTTTTTTTACTAATCATTATATTGTCTAATTTAGAGGATTAAATCGTCGGTCTCTGAACTTGATTGGCTAGTAATTGTGAGTTCGATCCATGGGTCGATTAGTACAGACATACATTAAAGTCTGATGTCCTCTGGCTAATTTTTTTTTTTTTAAATTGACCACAAAAGTAGTTGTTCTGTAATTTAAATAAGAGAAAATTATTATACATGGCTGAAAAAAGTGGTGATATTTTAGAAATTTTATCATGACAAAATTTATTTTTTTCAAAAAGCATTTTATGATTAAATTTTTGCTCTCGTCAAAATATCCTCCTTTAGACTTGACCAGCAGTAGAGTCCGGCGTTGCCCGGGGATGTAACAGTAAGAGGTAGATCAAGTATCGACCATCATAAAGACTGAAAAATAAAATTGACAAAGATTATTGTTTAAGGTTGACGGACACGCATGTCTTATTTATTTATTTTTTTTATTTTTTTTTTTTTTACGAATTGGTCAAACTCAAACAAAAGCATTGTTTTCAATCGTTATGAGTCTACCAATTGAATAGAATTTTATTATAAACAATTGTCTTGTAAATAGAATTTTTAAAGCATTCTGAATGTAAAAATAAAGAAAAAAGCGTGCAAGACAATAAGAAACACTACCTGCCAAAAAAAGTAAAGTTTTGTTGAAATTGGTTGAAAAATGTAGGAAAACCGATCCCATATATAAACAAACACAGACACACACTCACAAACAACCTGGGTTTTATAAGTATAACTCGATATGAGTTGTCCCCCTTTCATTCTCGACAGCGATGCCTCTTAATCGTGTGTTCAAATTGATTTCGTGCAAAAACAATTGTTTTTTTTCCAATTTTTGGCGCTGTCAGAACCACCGCAAGGTAATTTTACGTAGCCCTGTGAAGTTTTGTTGAAATCAGTTGAAAAATGCAGGAAAGCCGATCCAATATATAAACGAAACAGACACACATACAACCTGGGTTTTATAATAAGTATGATTATTGCAGCACATACTTTTGGGATTCCTTGAAAAAGTTTCTAAAATTATAAGTTTGATAATTGATTGCATTCTTTTTTCAATGACTATAAGGGTTCTTTTTCTTTCTTATTTTTTTTTTTTTTTTCACTCTTATGTCAAAGTTCATCCCGTGCTAATTCTGTCTGTGGCTTCAACCTTTTGAACTGTACTGTTGATACAACAAAAAACCAGGCAGAGCAAACACTGAACGGTACTAAAAAGAACAAGACAGGGAAAATTCAGGGTCATGGACTGAAAATGAAAACAATCAATCCGTAGATTAAGAAAGGCGTTCGATTCGAAATTCACTAATGTTAACCAGATCGACAAACGTCTGATGAAGACCGTAGGGTACAGCGCATGAAACATTGTGATGACAACAAAAAAAAAACTAAGACATAAGGCTACATGTAAATAATTCAAATAAATATTCAATAGTTGTCATAGCACAATCATTTGAAAATTTCTTTTATTTCGACAAGGAGTGAAATAACAGCCTAAGGCAAGTTATCTTGCTCGGAGCGTCTTAAAATGATATATATTGCCCATTGCACTAAACTGGTGACATTTTAAAGATGACACTTATATTGACCATGTTTTCCAACCTTTTTCTTTTTGGTGGTGATGGGAGCGTGGGGGTAGGCCCCCCTTAAGCATCTCTAAAATCCTCATAACTCCCGTCTGTGACAGATAATTCTTATTATTCAAAAAGTGATCTACTATTCATGTGGAGGAAACCTAAAATGCCATTAACTTCGTCGGAACAAGCTTCCCACGAACAAGATTTCCATGAAAGAGAAAAATAAAAGATCTAAAGTCCATGTGAAGTATTGAAAAGAAATTACTGAGAAACTGTTAATTTTTATATATATATATATATATATATATATATATATATATATATATATATATATATATATATATATTTTAAGACATTTTTCTAACGTTTATACTTTCTTTTTATAGATGCAAATATTTAAGTAAATGCTCTTTTATAATAAACGGTATTAACAACATTTTCCGGCCGGAAGGTCCGAGAAATTTTCATAGAAAACATTCGTTCTTCGACAGGAATCGAATCTGTCTCCTGTCATATAGCCTGACGCGCTTTTACTGATTGAGACACAGATGTAAACAAATGACGTCACACATCATAAAATGGACAAAGTCCGACAATTGTTTTAAGACATTTTTTATAAAAAGGACGTATAAACATAAAAAATGTCTTAAAATAATTGTTGGACTTTGTCCATCTCCTCTCCTATATATATATATATATATATATATATATATATATATATATATATATATATATATATATATATATATATAACATGTGTAATTAGGCATGTGTATACATGCACTCAAATATATTTATGTATTCATTCTGTATATGCACTGTATGTATTAACTCGTAGACACACTAATACTCACACGGACTGACAAGTAAAAAAAATACTGTTAATAACTCATTCTCGTATTTCCTCCTTAAAAATCAAATTGTGCCCCTAAACTGATTCTACAAGCTGATTTATATTATCAGTGACACTCAGCTGAGGACATGTTAAAGTGATCTATCTTGGTCATGACGCTAAACTGATGATACATGTATATACTTATAGCATATAGCACTATATTGTGAAGGGGTTAAGATGGTCTATCTTGGCCACAAGACTAAACTGATCTATATTTATATGCTTATAGCATATAGCACTAAATTAGTGACGGGTTAAGACGATCTATCATGGCCATGGCACAAAACTGATGACATGTTAAGATGATCGATATTGACCATGGCACTAAAAGGATAGCATGTTTATATGATTTATCTTGTCCATGGGACTAAATTGTGAACATGCTAAGATTTATCGTTTGCATGGCACTAATCCTGATATCATGTTATGATGATTTATACAGTCCATGGCATTAAACTCACTACTTGAAAATACCAATTAACTTCTCCAAGAAGTGTTTCTCATCCATGAAAAATAATGGGTTCATTTAATGGGGGCTCACATCATGGCTTTAAAGAATATTTCGGCTAAACCGTACAATGATACGGGTCCGTTAGAAGAATGTAAGAGGCAGATGTATAATGATTATATATTCTATTGAATTTGGTTGACATGGACGACAGAAGAACAATCTACCCCCACCATGCATTAAATGGCGGGTTCAGTTGGAAACTCCCTGAATTTTACCCAAATCGACTAAAAAAAGCCGAATGAAAAGGGTTAAAATGTAATAAGGACATAAATGAATACATTAGTCTTAATATAAATAAATTCTAGTAAAAAATTGATAATAGTTGATAATGTTTCATCTACAAAAATTCAACACTATTATTAGTATTATTATTATTAGTAGTAGTAGTATTATTATTAGTATTATTATTATTATTAGTAGTATTATTATTAGTATTATTATTATTATTAGTAGTAGTATTATTATTATTATTAGTATTATTATTAGTAGTATTATTATTATTATTAGTATTATTATTATTAGTATTATTATTATTATTATTATTATTATTACTACTACTACTACTACTACTACTACTTCATGGATGAAAATGAAGCTGAATCGACAAAAATGTTATTTAACGGAAAAATGCTAAGAATATAATCTAATTTCCGTTTCTTTCTGTAAGCTTCCCTAAAATGTTTCTTTAATAATACAAGACTCCACAAATTTGTTGCTTCGATGGTAATTTTTCTGTCGGGAGATCAATTATTAAAATGGCTTCAAGCAAATGAATTTTTTAGGATAAACCTTCATCAGACCTTATATAACAAAACCACATCAATTGAAAACATGCAAAAACATCAATAACAAAAGTGGATACCAAATGTAAATAGAAGGAACAAAAATGATATTACCTAGAAGCTACATTACCACAATACATTAAACAAAATATTTTGAAGGATACTCCCATTTGTATTAGAAAGTGCTATAACATTTAGTGGACTTGAGAAAAACATTTGCCTGAAAAAAAAAAAAAAAAACTCTTTAAAATAAAGATCTTATACATTTTAACTGAATATAATGCGAACTTTTCAGTCAATGAATTTCAAATATTTCTTGGATAGAAAATTAATTTTACCAATTTAGTATTATCATTAATAAATTGATTTGATTCTACGGCTTATCAACCTTTTGTAGTTTATTTTATGCCAGAGATACATTTTGATTGTAACATTTTTTTCTGGAGATAATAAAGATTTACTGATATTATGATCTACTAGTTAACCCATATGTAGGGGGAGAAGAAGTCGACTCATACTTTATCAAGGACATTGGTGCATTACCGAATCTAAAAAACCCGGTTGGAATTGTAACTAGGCTCTTTTTTTCTAATTCCGTTATCCATTATACCATCTAATTTTTCTAATTCCGTTAACCATTACACCATCCGCCTATACATGTTGGTATTTCCAAGCGGTCACACATATTGCTGGTGACTAGACTCGACGTTGCTTAACTTCGGTGAGTTTTACAAAAGCCTTGAATATAACCTTTTATCACATTCATTCTATTGTCAATCTTCCTGTAGTTATTTAATATTTACTAATTTCAGTAGTGTGTGACACAAGGACAATTAATTTGGGAGATTCGATAAGAAGAATGTACTACGTCAGTATTTTCAAAAATATTACGTTTCATTGAAAATCTACATGCGAAAACTTGTCTTTTTATTTAGATTTGAACACTGTCTTCCGTCCCTAACCCTTTTCAGATGTGACACAGCTTAAATGCCTTTACTCGGCCTTGTAGGTGATGAATTATTTTCAACGCCTATAACCCCATTTCAACCGACAAATCGCTGCTATTCGCTTGCTGTTCTATCGTTATTTTTATGGAAAAGAAATCTCGGTCTTACGAGCCTTGAAATTTCAAAAGCATCTACCCGAGCTTGTGGACGATGAATTATTTCCCAGCCTACAACCCCTTTCGCAAGACGAAACTTCGTAAGCTTCACGATACTATGTCACTATTTCCACAGAAAATGTATTTGGGCTCGAGCTGCACAATCTTATCTTCCCAGCCTTGACAGGTTTCAAAAGCGTTTATGCAGTCTTGTGGCTGAGGAATTATTTTCCACCCTACAACCACTTTCCCCACAGACAAAACATTGTTAGCCTGTCGCCACTCTATCGCTATTACCATTGCAAATGTTCAGACGAACTACATTCCTTAGTTCCACCAGTTCAGACCTTCACGGACCTGCGATGTCACGTACACGGAATTTACCCATTATCATTTCTTTCGTCTTCCAGGGACAAGGAGGAAGTTCCGATCGGACAAATTCTTCTACAGAACTATTACTTTGGGGAATAGACTTCAGAGAGTATGCTTCCCCGACCACTACGATCTTCAAGTTTGGGGTCAACAATTATCTATCCTACCTATCCTCATAATATATACTTTTACCTCCTCCTTTTATGCCCTTACAACAACTTAATTCAGCAATCTTTTTCGTTTAGCACTTCTTTGGCTTTGTACTAGGTAAAAAAATAGAATTAAAATCTACTGGAATGTACGTAGCTACCTAAACCAAGAGATTAGAACCTTTCTAAGTTTGTCTTATTTGGAAGAAGACGACGTGTATAATAATAATAATAATAATAACTGATATTAATTGTCCACTGAATTTCAGTGTTTCTAAAATGAATTTCAAACAGTGTCAAATTATAAGGACCTGCAAACTGAATTAACAAAAATGAAGAAGCTTAAACAGTGATTGCCTCTGTTGTTATATGGCCGTTTGGGTAGGATAAAGAAGGGTACCGAAAACCATGTAAGTACAATTCCTGGACTTATAAGGATCTCAGAGCTACAAAGATTTCTTTGCGCGGAAGTACACATCATCCACAAAACCTTCTCTATTTAAACGAATCGTCCCAAATGTGCATAGATAACACTCCTACAATGCGCATTTTACTCAGAGACCCCCGAGGGGACTTGGTAATTAGACACTTAAGATTAATCTCTGGCAAGATGATACAACACGCAATAATAATAATAATAATAATAATAATGATAATAATAATAATAATAACAATAATAAAGAAGGTGGAAGAGAAGAAAGAGAAGAAAAAAAGACGTAAGTTTCAAAATGAATGTAAAAGAAAATCATAATTTAGCAAAATGAGAAGAACGCGTGAGAAGAAAGTAAAAATAAATAAATTTTAAAAAATCGAAAAGTTACAAAAAATGGAAAATAACGAAAAATGAATTAAATTTTTAAAATGATAATAGAAGAAGAAAAAGAAGAAGAAGAGGCGGGGGATGAGATATGGTAAGAGAAAAATAAAACGAAAAGAAGAAAAAGAATAATGGGAAAAGTAGGAAGCGGAAGAGGAGTAGGATGAGAAAAAAGAAGAGGAGTAGGGTGAGATATGGTGCGAAAAAATAAAAATAGTTGGAAGAGTTGTAGGAGGCGGAGAAGGAGATATGATGTGAAAAAAGTAATAGTTTTGTAGTATTAGTAGTAGTAGTAGTAGTAGAAGAAGAAGAAGAAGAAGAAGAAGAAGAAGAAGAAGAAAATGAGTTGAAGGCATATAAGAATTGAGATATTGAGATAAAAAAATGGGTGGCCATCCTTCCCCACCGACGATGGTGAATGGGGGGGAAAAAAACAAGAAGAGAAAAGTGAAGCCATAATAATAAAAGAAAACGAAAGCTAAAAATGAGGTTGGGAAGAAATAAAAGATCGAGAAGGAAGAAATCAAAGGCCATATTTAACGGAGCCGATAATGAATACGACGACGATGATGATGGGACAAACTTTTCAAAGATGAATAACAAAAATATGGAAGAAAAACCGACAACTAGGAAAGCGATGACGAAGGAAAAGTATGAGAGAAAAATGAAAATCTGAAAGAAAAGCAAAAAAAAAAAAAATCAGATGGAAAAAAAAATGAAGAAAGAAATGATAAAGGGAAAAATAAAATAATTAAAAAAAGAAAACAATTCAAAAAGAAAAAAAAAAACATTGTTTCGATCTTTGAAAACAAAACTGATCATCCAATCTGGAGAAAGGAGACGATTTTTCCGATAGCTGAAGATCGAAGAATAAAATTTAAAGAGAATAAAGCCCTGGAAATATATTCCGACCGTGATTGGAAAATTAAAGATTATGGAATATGAAAGTGACACTTGGCACAGTGCCTAAAATCTTAAAATAAAATGGCCGAACTGAAAATAGCAAAAAAAAAAAAAAAAAAAAAAAAGAATTGAAAGTATTCTGATAATATTCACATTAGTAAAGTCAACTGGAATCCAGAGGAGGGTGCTGGAGTATTAGATAAACTTCCTGTAGGTTAATCTCTGGGAATAATGTTATTGATGAACGAAGATGATAGCAGTTGTCAGTTATTTAGTTGCTGAAGTAGAGATTGACGATAATAAACTTGGTTAAATAAATAAATAAATAAATAATAATAATAAAAACAACAACAACAATAATAATAATAATAATGAGTAGAGGAAGAGGAAGATGAAGAATAGGAAGAAGATAAAGGACAAAAACAAAAACAAAAACAAGAAAAAGAACATTAATCTCTGGCAAGATGATACAACACAATAATAATAATAATAATAATAATAATAATAATAATAATAATAATAATAAAAAGAAGGAAGAGGAAGAGGAGAAGAAAAAAAACGTAAGTTTCAAAATGAATGTAAAAGAAAATCATAATTTAGCAAAATAAGAACACGTGAAAAGAAAGTAAAAAAATTAATTTTAAAAAGTCAAAAAGTTACAAAAAATGCAAAATAACAAAAAATGAGTGAAATTTTTAAAATGATAATAAAGAAGAAGAAGAAGAAGAAAAAGAAGAAGGAAGAGGAGGAGGAGGAGGAGGAGGAGGAGAATTTAAATTGTAGTCTTGATGAACAAATAATGGCGACCGTACTGCGAGGAAAAAAATCAACGTTGTTCGTCCGCATTCCGACGAAGAATAAAAAGGCGAGGAGAGGCAAAGAATACATGGAATAAGTTCCTGATGGCTTGAACTGAGATTAACATAATTCTGATGGCCAAAATGACGAATTAGCAACACGAAAAGAAAAACAAAAGAAAAAATAATGAGTAGTGAGTGGAAAGGAAGGAAGAAGGGAAGTGTGTTGATGCAAAGAACTATTTAAAAAAAAATATGGTTCGGTCCGTTGTGGTGAAGGGAGGTACAGTTGGAATTCTTTCTCTCGGAGCATCATGAAAAGGCCGCGGAGAATTGGCCAGGAAGATGTCCCGAGAAACGAATCTGAAGAATTTCTGAAAGAATGAGGTGAATACAGAAAAAAAAAAAAAACATTCAATGAAATATCCAAAAGAATATTCCAGTAATTCCCCATGTATAATACGCATTTTTTCCTAAAAAATAATAAGCAAAATTAGGGGGCGTATTATATACAGCTACAAAAAAATCTCCAAAAATTACAGTTTCATAGGTAGATTTCACTTGCGAAATGACTATTCACCACCGACATAGGACAATTTGACACTAACATTCGGCGATTGCGACCCCATAAGGATGTCAAATACAATCATATGTACCTAACAATACTTACGAACGTAAAATAAAATAAGAATTATCATAATACTAAATTAGAATAATATTATTCTATGTTTAAACCATAAGACTAAGAAACGCTGGCCGTAATGAAATTGGAGAGGTACAATTTATAGGGTTTGATTACCAAAAAGAGGTGCGTATAATGCGTGAGTAGAAGCATTTTCCCCACACATTCAGCACAATTTTAGGGGTGCGTATTATGGATGAAAACGTATTATACATGGGGAATTAAGGTAATTTGGAAATTGACCAACGCTAAGTAAAGTTATATAATGTGGTTTTATGTTTAGTTTGAGACCAGTTGAAGGTTAGAAATTTGAATAAGGCAGGCTCTTTTAACTTGACATCTCATTTTACTTATTAAATGTATATCAATTTACACGGTGTCACATTTTATTACGCAAACTAATGTCTTTGGAATAAATTTGGTATAAATCAACCAATGCCAGAATATAACTACATCTGATATATATATATATATATATATATATATATATATATATATATATATATATATATATATATATATAGGTATTTGATCAATATATCATGGAAGTTTTAGCTTATAATATATTTTAATAGTAAAAAAAAAGATATTTGTAATTTTTGTTAGGGTTACCCACATAGTGAAGAAGGGAGGCCTGGAGAATCTGATACTCCTAGGTCGAATAGTGGGAAAGAGAGACAAGGAAAAACATGTGACATACCTGGCGGACTTAAGCAAGTGGATGACAGAACGGGGAGCTAGCAGAGAGAAGGAACTTGTAGAGAGCTGCAAGCGATAGAGGGAGGTGGTGGAGGGCCATGATCGCCTACGTCCTGAAAAGATATGGCACATAAAAAGAAAATGAAAGTTGGGGTTACCACATTTTATTATGCCAACTTCAACATTAATTTTCGAATATTAAAGGTATAAGACAAATAATCCATATTTTATTAACAGTTTTTCGCATAAACATCAATAAAATATCAAGACCTCATCGATATTCTGTAACCTTCGTC
>CAHIKZ030000908.1:65000-70000 GCA_903632075.3 Acanthosepion pharaonis | reverse complement strand
TTTTCTAAGCGTAGTTTAGACGTGGTACAAGGCCGAATGTTTTGAGCATCCACTGATGATCGAACTCACTTTTCAGTCGTATTTGATTAAACTGAGGCAAGCTTGTTAACCAATACACCACATCGAAGTGCCCCTGCATAGTTATATGCATCTGATGATTTTTCTAAGCGTAGTTTAGACGTGGTACAAGGTCGAAGGTTTTGAGCATCCACTGATGATCGAACTCACTTTTCAGTCGTATTTGATTAAACTGAGGCAAGCTTGTTAACCAATACACCACATCGAAGTGCCCCTGCATAGTTATATGCATCTGATGATTTTCTAAGCGTAGTTTAGACGTGGTACAAGGCCGAAGGTTTTGAGCATCCACTGATGATCGAACTCACTTTTCAGTCGTATTTGATTAAACTGAGGCAAGCTTGTTAACCATTACACCACGTCGCGGAGCCAAATCCACTATTATTTTGATTACTATTGGATTCTATTCGATCTCACGAGAGACCTAGTGACAGATTATTTAAATATTTTAACACTGATATAAATATTCATGTTGTTGTTGTTGCTATTATTATTATTATTATTATTATTATTATTATTATTATTATTATCGCGTTTAATAATGTTCCTGAAATATATTGTTTATAGTTTAAAGGAAAATAATTTCAAAATGCCAAAGATCTAGCCTCGATAAATGTAAAATGAACTCGTGAATCTGCGTTGATTTCGCAAGCAGAATTAAGAGGGAAAGAGTTTCGAATCTGAGGATTATAAAGAGTAACAGAAGGAGTGACGTGGGGAAAGGAAGAGGAGAAGCGTGAACAATAGATGAGGAATATTTGGTGATGGCCCGAGCTAAACATTTCAAAAAAGAAGGGAGAAACGTGACAGGCGAGAAAGGGAAGAGCATAAATGTGAGATAAAACAACAACAAAAAAAAAATAGATCAGTTTGATAACGTTAATAAAAAGAAGAAAGCGATGGGCTTTCGATAGAAGGGAATAAAGAGGTAGTGGGAGGAGAGAGGAAATTCGTTAAGAATTAAGGGAAAGAAAGGGAATAAAAGGAAGAAGGGAGAGTTAATGGGAGCTAAATGAGCGTGAAAAAATAAAAAGGGATAAAGAAAAGTAGGGAAAGGTAGTGGGAGGTAAATGAGTAAAAAAAAAAACTGAAGTGGTTAAAGAAAAAGGGAGTGGGGAGAGTCAGTTGGAGTTAAATGAGTAAAAAAATGAAAGGGATAAAGAAAAAGAAGCCGAAAGAGAGAGAGAGAGAGAGAGAGAGAGAGAGAGAGACCAAATAAGCGCGAAAAAAAAGTCGGGGGAAATAGTGGACGTCAAATGAGTGAAAATGAAAGGGATAAAGAAAAGGAAGGATTGAGCGAAAGAGGAAGAGAGAGAGAGAGAGAGGGAGGGAGGAAGGAAGGAAGGGAGCCAAATGAGCGTGAAAAAAGGTAGAAACGAAAAAAAAGAAAGCAATTGAAATAAGAAAGAAAGAAGATAGAGAACGAATGGAACGAACGAGCGAAAGAAAGAAACAAAGAAAGAAACAAAGAAAGAATGAAAGAAAGAAAGAAAAAAGAAAGAATGAAAGAAAGAAAGAAAAAAGAAAGAAAGAAAGAAAGAAGAAATGATCGAAGCAAATTAGTAGTCCATTCAGCGAGAGATATAGTAAAAATAGTTGCGGTCATAGCAGCAGTTATAGTAGCAGTAGCAGCAAAAGCGGTTGCAGCAGCAGCAACATAGATTTTACATCAAGCGGTGAATGTGGATGAAGAGAATGGTGAACATAGTGGGGGGGGATAACCTGTTCAAAACCCTGAAGAGCGAGAACTGAACACTGACGCGAAAATGAAATATAAAGGTACGCACCAGAGAGACATTAAGCTTATAAAGAGAGTATGTTTCTTAAAATAGCAGAACGACAAATAGAGATGCATTCGGTGTTGAACAGGGTGGAAAGAGACCTGCTGTAAGATTACATGTCAAAAAGGAAAAGAAAGAGGGAAGATTTGAGAATGAACAACACCTTCTGATAGATAGATAGATAGATAGATAGATAGATAGATAGATAGATAGATAGATAGATAGAAATGAATCGAATGAGGTAGACAATACAGAGGTTGGCACATATGAACAGATAGATAGATAGACAGATAGATAGATAGACAGATAGATAGAAAGAGATAATATGTTGTAACCAGATATGATCAGATAGATAGATAGATAGATAGATAGATAGATAGATAGATAGATAGATAGATAGATAGATAGATAGATAGATATGAATCAAATGAGGCAAACAGATATGACAATACAGAGGTAGGCACATATGAACAGATAGATAGATAGATAGATAGATAGATAGAAAGAAAGAGAGATAATATTTTATAGCCAGTTATGATCAGATAGATAGATAGATAGATAGATAGATAGATAGATAGATAGATAGATAGATAGATATGAATCAAATGAGGCAAACAGATATGACAATACAGAGGTAGGCACATATGAACAGATAGATAGATAGATAGATAGATAGATAGATAGATAGATAGATAGATAGATAGATAGATAGATAGATCTGGACCAGTTGAGATAGATAGATAGATAGATAGATAGATAGATAGATAGATAGATAGATAGATAGATAGATAGATCTGGACCAGTTGAGATAGATAGATAGATAGATAGATAGATAGATAGATAGATAGATAGATAGATAGATAGATATGAATCGAATGAGGTAGACAGATATGACAATACAGAGGTAGGCACATGTGAACAGCTCGATATATAGATAGAAAATGACTATGAAGATGAGCTGAGAGAAAGATGAATTAGCAAGAGGCAAAGAGAAATAGGATCATAGAGGTGGAGTAACTTCAAGAGAAAAGTAGACAAAAGATTGAGGAGGAAAGGAGGGAGAAAGAGAAAGAAATCCATCAAGTTTCGTCGATTGAATCGCGGAGGGGTAAAAATGAATTGAATAAACAAACCGAGTAAAAGTGAGGGAGACAAGTGAGAAGGAGGTAGCGGTAAACAGCGAGATGGGAAGGAGAAGTGAGAGGAGATGTTGCAGATGAATATTGGGAAAAGCAGCAAGCAAGTGAGTAAGGAAGAAAAGAGTGTTAGTGGCAAAAGAGAGAAATATAGCATCCAGAAACAGGGGAGGGATAGAAAGATAAAAAGGAGTGGCAGTATTAGGAAGGATTGTATAGGAGAAAGAGAAAATAAAGAGGAGGAGAGGTTGTAGGAGGAGGAAGGAGGTGCCGGAGAAAGGGATAAGGAGAGAGAGGAAGAGATATATTAAGGTGTTGTCTGAGGGAAAGGAGGAGAAAAGGCTAAGTGAGTCAGTGAGTGAGAGAGCACGGGCGAGGGGCGGTAAAGAGGAGTTGAGGTTCGATTATAAACGTCATCGAAGCTATGTCAGTGGGCGTTTCACAGAGCGGATAGAAGCAGGTCGATAACATAACAGACTGCTCAACTCTGCACAAGGTACATAACGCAAAAAGGAGGAGAGCCAACGATAAGGGAGAGCAAGGAGGGCCACCGATGATAACGTTTACTCTCCGTTAAGCGTGAGAAGATAAATGATTTTAAAAGGAAGAAAAAAAAAAGAAGAATCCGGCAGTGTATAATTCAAAGAGAAGATACAAAAGCGAAAAGTGACAAGGCTACTTTGGAATGGATTTAACAGGGTAGGATAAGAGAATTTCCGATAAAAATGAAAAAAAAAAAGAGGGAAATTAAACTGAAAAAAAAAACATTTAATTGAAATTTTGATAAAAGAATCGTCTGCCTATGAAGAGAAGAAAGATAACGGCGGGAATTGAGGTTTCCAAGGAGCTTGGCAAATTAAAGAACACTATACAACGAAATATATTTGAATGTGACCACTCGTAATCTTATAATGGAAACCAAGATATCTCAACGAATTTATGAATCTCCAACGAAAAAAAAAAGAAAGAAAAATAATCGACATTTTTATCTTGTATCACATTGAAAAGAGACGTAAGCATAGGAAGATGAAATATCGAAATATTAATTTTTACTCTCACTGGCAAAATCTGCTTATACATATATATATATATATATATATATATATATATATATATATATATATATATATATATATATATATATATATGTTCGTGTACAGCTCAGTCGATACACAAGTGAACGCAGATCTTTAAGAAGACTCCGTACATCACATTCGCTTGTTGATGACGATCTGTCTAGGGATTATTTCAACAATTTTATTTCCCCCACCATTTTTTTAAATTCTTTTTTGTCTCTTTTTCAAATGAACTCGTATTATTTAATGTCACAAGCATATGGATAATTGTAAGCTTACACTGGAAGCTTAACAAAAAGAGAAAAAAAAAAATTAAAAAATGAAACGGAATTGAAACCATTGCCTTCGCATCACCAATAGTGAAGAAACCGACTCTTGGAGAAAAAAAAATGAAAAGGAAACGGTAGAAAGAAAATAAGAGAGAAAGAGAGAGAGAGAGAGGAGAACGGATTTTCAAAGACAATGTGGAATATAATCAAAGAATGGAAAAATGCCAGGTATATTAACATACCCTAAACAGGGTTCGATAATTTATCCTATCTTTCTTTTTCTTGCTGAGTCTTCTTCTTTTTTTTTTCAGTTCTTCTAACGTAGTCATTCCTGCAACTCGTGATGTCACGAGTAGGACATATTCAACAAATTCATTTCATTGACTGAAATTGATTACATGTAAGCACATAACTACTCAATCTAATGGAAGAAGAAAAAAAAAAAAGAAACTATATATGCATATGAGCGCCGACTTCATTACATTATATTTATACGCAAGCGAAATTTATTCAATTTATCCCCAGAATTTAAACCTACTCTAGCATTATATTTAGTTCGTATCTGACCTAACAAAAATTTCTGTCGACAGGAAAAATAAATGATAATTAACAAGTGAATGTCCTAAAAATAATTGGGGTTTAGCAATTCTCGACAATATA
>CAHIKZ030000908.1:15000-60000 GCA_903632075.3 Acanthosepion pharaonis | reverse complement strand
ATGCCAAGATAGATGGATATATAGAGAGTGATATAAATATATATATATATATATATATATATATATATGTACATGCATACTTTACATAGATACTGTTATAACTTAATATATAACTTTATATATATATATATATATATTTATATATATATATATAACTTCATATACATATACTCTCTCTATATATATATATACACTTTATACATATATATATATACACATATATATATATATATTCTCTCTATATATATATATTTATATATATATATATATTCTCTCTATATATATATACATTTTATACATATATATATATATATATATATATATATATATCTCTCTCTCTCTCTCTCTCTCTATATATATATATATATATATATATATATATATATTTCTAAAATGTGGCCGAAAACAGATAGATAATGTCAGCACACTTTTAAATGCTAATATATGTATTGACGTTTTTTCCTGTTCATCTGTACGCTACCGTTGGCACTCGTATCTGTCCGAGAATTTGTTAGTTTGCATCTATGTGTGGTATTAGCCAAACTAACCCCCTATCTTATTTGTGCAGGAAGCAACCCGTCCGCTGCCAACCCTACTAGAACGCGGGGATTATCGTAATTATGTCTTGTTTAGCGCAGCCACTCGATTGTGCGAGATTTAGTTAAAAAAAAAAAAAAGAGAAGGGAAAATGAAGTCAGGACAAGAAAAGGTAAGGGCGACAAACAAGGAACGTATTAAAGAGAGATGAGGGTCGAATGAAGAATAATCCGAATGAAAATCAGGTAAGAATGAGAGAAGGAAGCAGTGAATGCAAGAAGAAAGAAGCGGGAAGACGATGTTTTGTGGTGTACGGGGGAATCATGGGAAGAGGCGGTGTGTTTGGGAACGATATGATTATGTTTGAGTTTGTAGAGAAGAAACAAGGAAAAGATGTTAAACAGGCATTTTTTTAAAGAGGCAAAGCTTACGACAGCTTACTTTTTCTTTGTTTTTGTTTGTTTTAAGTAGAGAAAATCTTCGTTCCTGATAAATATTTATAGATCAATTAAAGAAACGGGACGATGGATGCATCTATTTTTTTCTTTCAATTCCTTAAGTGAAATTGTCGACAATATAAAGATGTCTTGCAAAGTAATGAAATTAGATAACAGAAAATGGTCAGCTAAAAATTGCAATTAAATAAAACCAAATGAACGTCCTAAAATGCATTTTAACTTTTTCTTTTTAATCACTAATTAACGGGACTCACAAATTAGACATCTTATATTCTAGAAATCTTTTGACAAAATTGAAGACTAAATTCGATTTAAATCTGCTCCTTTCTATCTATCTATTTAAAAGATATCTATCTAATCTAATATATATTTGATTAATATATATTAGATATCTAATATATATTACATATCTGTCTAATAAAATTAGCTAGCTATCTAATTTTATTCATATTTCTCTATTTCAGTTTGTTATGTATCTATGTAAACAACTGTCTATATATTTATCTATATATATATATATATATTTATCTATATATTTTATGTTTATATAAACAACTGTCTATATATTTATCTGTCTGTCTCTCCCTATCTATCTATCTATCTATCTATCTGTCCGTCTGTCTGTCTGTCTGTCTATCTATCTATCCATCTCAGTCTGTTCATATCTATCTATATATCTATCTATCTATTCAAACATGCTCCTCCATTCTTTTAAAACTGAAGCAACTATATGCCGTGAAAATCAGCATTCAAACTCCGGCTTGTCAGCTAACTTTGAACACTAACCACTGGCGCCGGAGACAGATAGGTAAATAATTCAGCTCGGATTAAATAAAGATATGCATTCTGTATGCTAAAAGAAATTGAGAAAATATAGCAATATAAGATGTGGAGAGAAGGGTGAACAAAAAAGAACAAGATGAGAAATGCAAGGAGCGAGTAAGACATAAAAGAGGGGAGTGCAAAATTGATAGAATGAAAGGAAAAGGAAAGGAGAAAAAGTAAGCTGAAATAACGGAGAGAATGAAAGCAAAAAGAGAGAGGGAGCGAAGGAGAAGGTGAAGGAGAAGTTCACTACCCGCTCTTTATAGAGCAGCTAGTGAACTGAAGACGCACAGACATGAGAGCGGGTTGGAATAAAAGGAAAGACGATAAATTATTACGATTTTGTGGGGGAGAAGAGAGACGGGACTTAGATGTGAGACAGAAAAAGAGCTAACAAAAAAAGAGAACATATTTATTTAAACAAAAGAGAGAGCAATAGAATGAAAGCAATAGAATTGGTGAAGCAATAAAAAAAAACATCGGGAAATAAAATCTAATTCTAGATAATCAAATGGAAAAGGGATTGAAGAACTGATAGAAAGGGAGAGGTCAAAAAGAGAGAGGGTAATATTAGAGAGAAGAGAGAGAGACATGAGGAAACGTATAGAACAATAACTAAAAGGAAAGGTTGATATAAAATTCAAAAGAAGAAAGTTGAGGATTGTCAGAGAAGTTGAGAATCGAGAGGAAAGAAAACCAAGAAATAGAAAATATATATATATATATATATATATATATATATATATATATGAACAATAAAAAATATTCAAAAATTAAATCTTCAGACACACTGGGTTGTATATTAATATTTATTCGGTTTTATTATTATTTTATTTAGATTACTTTATATATATATATATATATATATATATATATATATGTATATAAATAAAAGAAAAGAACAGTAAGATATAAAATCCGGTGTTCTTATAGATATTTTATTTTTACAAAATAGTGCTCAATGTAAATTTACAGAGCATTAATATTATAAATTAATTGATTTAAAATATATGGTTATTTTTCGCTACACAGTTCCAACCATGTTTCAAAATAGAAGCTAAAACCCCTAATTTTATTTTTTGCAAATAAATTAAAAGCATTAGTTCTATTTCATCTTCAAGCGAACTGTGTAGCGAAAATAACCATATTTTAAATCAATTAATTTATATATATATATATATATATATATATATATATATGTTGTCTGAGGATAGCAAAATCGAGAAACCTAGAGTTAAAAACTCACATCCATACAACTAAGAATGTTAGCTGTATCACTGATAATGTGCGCTTTCCAATAATTACAGCACATATATAATATATAAATAATATATATATATAAAATCACATACATACGCGCGTGCGCGCATAACACACACACACACACACACACATATATATATATATATATATATATATATATATATATATATATATATATATATATATATATATTAATAAATGCATATATACCTATGTTTGGTGTGCGACGCGCGTATACGGTCGCTAATATCTAGTTAACTCATTTACGATATATATATTAATTCCAAAAAATGCCCAGGTTTTTAAAGAAAAAAAAAGGTGGCAGTGAAATGGGAGACGAAGTAGAGTAAGACGGTAGGAATAGAAAAAATAGTTTTAAAAAAAAATCGATGACAAAGAAAAAAAAAAGTGGTGCGCTAAGAAAGAGAAAGTGAAAGTAGAAATCGACAAGGCCTCTCAAGCAGAGAATTGGGTAAAAACGAAAGTGAATGTTAAAATACTACCGAATGAACGGACGGCCGGTTCCTTTAAAGCTTGCTTATTTGCATAATAATAAGCAAAGAATACAGGATTCGGACAGCGGGCGCCAACGAGCAGAAGAACAACAATGCTGCGAGAGAGAATGACGTAAATAAAATAAGCTAATGAGAAGGAAAAGAATGAACAGAATTTTTCGGATCAAAATATAGAGAAGAGATGAAAAGGAAAGAGAAAAAAAGATTTATTTTTAAACTATATTTTGGGGGTTTTGTGGCAGTTCTTCGGTGACAACTAAATACAACGAATGAACATTTCTAGGGAAATATATATATATATATATATATATATATATATATATATATATATATTAATGACATTTTTTTATGTTTAACGTTGTTATTTTATAGATACAAGTATTTAAGCAAATGCTCTGTTTATGATAAACAGTATTAAATAATATTTACCAGCCTGAATGTCCGAGAAATTTTCATATCTTATCAGAGAACGAATATTTTCTATGAAAATTTCTCGGACATTCAGGCCGGTAAATGTTATTTAATACTGTTTATCATAAACAGAGCATTTGCTTAAATACTTGTATCTATAAAATAACAACGTTAAACATAAAAAAATGTCTTTAATAAAAAAATTGTCGGACCTTGTCCATTTCTTAACATATATATATATATATATATATATATATATATATATATATATATATATATATAATGAAGAGAGTAACCGCACACGTTTTTGGTTGTAATGTGGATTTTAAAAATATATATACATATATTAAGCTTTATTTTCCATAATGAAAAATAAGGCATAATATATATTTAATATATATATTTTTCCCTAATCGAAAATAAAGAATAATATATTTAAAAAAAAAAAAAATAAAAAATAAAATCCACATTACAACTAAAAACGTTTGCGGTTTCTCTCCTCTTTTTAATATATATACTTTTCTCTAGTTGGAACAATTATAACCTTTACCCTTTATAGTGACTTTCCAAGCGTAGCTTAGATGTGACACAAGGCCGAAAGTATGGTGTACCCAGTGAGGATCGAACTCAATACCCAGTCGTTATTTTGCAGCTTGCTAACCATTACACAGCCTCGACGTTGGATTGATGTGAGTTTGTGACCCTGGGTTTCACGCTTTTGCGATAGTCAAACAAATTGATTAAATTTTTAAAAATTTTGGATTTATGTAGATTGCGTATATCTCTGATATTGAGCGCTTTCTAATAAGTACCGCGCATATAATATATAAATAATAATATATATACACACACACACATATATATATATATATATATATATATATGTATTTATATACACTCACTTTTCACACACACACACGCATACACACACACATATATATATATGTATAGGTTCGCTGCTGCAGATATATAGTGTAATGTCTGATCATGAAAAATGGAGTAGAACTTGCAATGAAGGGGGAAAAATAAGGAATGGTCGGACGAAACGAAATCGAACGAAACGGGCTTAACGAAATTTCAGATATGAACGGACGGACAAACGGACAGACAGACGGTTGGAATGTACGTGGGACAGAATAATGAAGCGATGATAAACTCGGGCGAGTGCCGGAATGGACTAAACGGACATTTTAGTTAACCAGAGCGAGGAAAAATAAGCAAGCAGCAGGCGAAGAGAAACGCGTCAGAATTTCTGTCTCAGTGAGTATGCTGACGATGGCACGGGAAATGTTTAATGTAATACTACATTTATTCCATAATGATTGCTACATTTGCATACATATTTCATACATTAAATGTAACAATTATAATGGGACAGAAGTAAAATGTGTTATTTTTCTTCGAGAAAAGAAACAGGCTTGTGAGAAAATTCCGATTTTTATCGTCTTTCGCATCATGCTACTATTTTGCCTATTAGCCTAATAATATACAATTATTATTATTATTATTATTATTATTATTATTATTGTTGTTGTTGTTGTTGCTGTTGTTATTGTCGGTTTTGTTGTTGTTTTTGATGATGATGATGATGATGTTGCTGTTATTGTTATTATTATTACTTTTGAATTTCTTTCTTAAGCTTATATTTCAGTTCTGTAAGAAGCCTATGCGAACACAATTTATCTTATGTGTCTATCTATCTATCTATCTATCTATCTATCTATCTATCTCTCTCTATATATATATATATATATATTGTGTATTTAGGGCAGCATATTTTTAATGAAACGTGTATAAATATATATATATATATATATATATATATATATGAATCATATTTTATTTTACGAGATTATAATAAAAAATTACATCGCTACACAAAAGCTTTCATGTTTCAGTACTATAACTGTACTTCCTCAGGCGATGGGTGGTAACTGGTGACAAAAATGATTTTTTAGAATTTAAAACTAATCGTTACCTCTTTTCCCAAAGTTAATATATATATATATATATATATATATATATATATATATATATATATATATATATATATTCTCTCTCTCTCTCTCTCTCTCTCTCTATATATATATATATATATATATATATATATATATATGTATGTATGTATGTATGTGTGTGTGGTGTGTGTGTGTGTGTGTGTGTGTTGTGAGAAGAGGAAGGAAGAAGAAAACGGACAAGGGTGAAAGAAGATTTTAAAGAGAAAATCTTCAGCCTAAAGAATCTACAAGGACAAAAAGTGTGCGCTTTGAACTGTCACTGCAACATCTATTTTTATATACTGATGTCGATTACCATTATTATTATCATTATTATTAGTAGTAGTAGTACTAGTAGTAGTAGTAGTAGAGTTTCAGTTGTTCTGCTTATAACAATGAGTGTTCATAATTTATATCAAACATAATTAATCACTCCAGCCACTAATATCACATGACTATCATAAAAATTTAAAATCTGTCTAGTTGCATAGACACATTTGTACATTTATGATATCCTGCAGTTTTTAGATGATGCATAAATACAAGCAGACTGTAGATAGATAGATAGATAGATAGATAGATAGATAGATAGATAGATATGAAGGGAGGAGATAGATAGATAGATAGATAGATAGATAGAATTGAAGGAAGAAGATAGGTAGATAGATAGATAGATAGATAGATAGATAGATAGATAGATAGATAGATATGAAGGAAGGAGATAGATAGATAGATAGATAGATAGATAGATAGATAGATAGAATTGAAGGAAGAAGATAGATAGATAGATAGATAGATAGATAGATAGATATGAAGGAAGGAGATAGATAGATAGATATGAAGGAAGGTGATAGATAGATAGACAGAATTGAAGGAAGAAGATAGATAGATAGATAGATAGATAGATATGAAGTAAGGTGATAGATAGATAGATAGATAGATCGATAGATAGATAGATATGAAGTAAGGTGATAGATAGATAGATAGATAGATAGATAGATAGATAGATAGATATAGACTTGGATAAATCAACAGATCCCACATTTCTTGAATCTTTAACTTTGATTTTTGCATAATATTTTCAAAGAAAATTTTAATATTTTTTTTACAAATTCAAGAGAATTTGTTGGCTTTTGTGTGTTTCTTTCGTTCGTTTCTTTTCAATGTGTTTTTTTTTTTCAGATTAATCAAAACAGCTGCGTAAAAGCCATAAAACGCAGACTCATTACTAATTTCATGTCCTTACCGACTGTTTTCACGTTCATTCTCTCGTGGCTTACACCGGAGAATAAGTGAGAGCAACTCTGCCCAATGAATCAGGACTCGGCTCAGTATTCTAGTTGTTTTAAGGATTACTTGCTTCGTGCTGATGCCATCACTTCCACTGATTTCTAGTTCATCTGCTCTTTTCCTCAATTCTTTGGGACCGTTCCAAGTATTCTGATAACAACTGGCATGACTATCATCATCGTGTTTCATAAATTTCTCTGCACCCTAGATGATAGTTTTCTTTTTCCCTTTCTGTACTGAGGGTCTGCAGAAACAACGAAATCTACGATGTGACAGTCTTCCCTCGTCTTAATAAATAGCAGACTCTGTTTTTTGGTCCGAACTGGGAGCCTTTTTGCATCTCAAAATCACAGATTTTTAATATTATTATTATTATTATTATTATTATTATTAAAAGAATATGTTGTCAAATATGTATCAATCCAAGATTTTCACGATGCGTGAATCTATCTATCTATCTATATATATATATATATATATATATATATATATATATATATATATGAGTCTATTTTTTATTTATTTATTTCTATCTATCTATCTATCTATCTATCTATCATCTATCTATCTATCAATTTATTTATCTATCTATTACAGTCTTTTCCTATCTATCTATCTATCCATTTATTTCAGTCTATTCTTATTTATCTATATTTCAGTCCGTTCCTCCTACCTACCTACCTACCTACCTATCTATCTATCTATCTATCTATCTATCTATCTATCTATATATATATATATATATATATATATATATATATATATATAAAATAGAAAAATAGACTATATATATATATATATATCAGTCTATTTTTTATTTATTTATTTATTTATTTCTATCTATCTATCTATCTATATATTTATCTATCTATTACAGTCTTTTCCTACCTACCTACCTACCTATCTATCTATCTATCTATCTATCTATCTATCTATCTATCTATATAACTATCTATCTATCTATTTCAGTCTATTTCTATTTATCTATATTTCAGTCCGTTCCTATCTATCTATCTATCTATCTATCTATGTAACCTTTGCCGAAAATATTTTAGCTGTTCCGAGCAGGCAGGATTTTTGGAATGGCCATATTTCCAAATCACAATCTTATATCTGCAATGTTTCCCCCATGTTTTTTGTACAACAAACCCGGTGCTCCAATTTCTTTCTTTGTCCTTTGAAAACTTTCAAACTCCTATACTTAAATTCACTGTAATAGTCGCTTTTTTTCTTTGCTTCCAATTCTTATGTCTAAAATGGAAAGTAGTCTTTCAGTTTGCAAATCATTTTACTGACTGTCCATGAGGATTACGTCTGCTTTATTCTGATCTCCGATTGCCACTGTCTGTATCGGAATACCACACACGATTTCCACTTGCTGCACTTTAACACTATGTTCTTTTTTGTGATCACATATTCATAATACATCGTTGTTGTTCCTGTTGTTATTATTATTATTGCTGTTGTTGTTGTTGTTGCAATCGTAGCATTTGTTCATATACTGATTAAATATGAATGTATTAATGATAATTACTGTTCCATCCATAGACATTATAACTTGTTTTCCTCTCCTTCATCCTGGTTTTAATATTAATAATGATAATTTGAACAAAGTCCGCTTTAATTAAGTAATGTCTGGCGTGCCTCAGTGGGTATCAAGTGACAACAAGTTTCCTAAATAATTATTCTTCATAGTGTGCATCCTGATTTCACAATTTTTTTCTTTTAATTACGCTGTTGTTCCCTTAATACAAGGCCTAAGAGCTACTCAAGGTAGAGTGTTACCGAAGGACATTGTTGTAAGATAGTGATCGGAGAAGCCTACCCTGGGGAGTCTGTTACATGTAGTGACAATTCTTGGGAAGAAGCTGTCTGTTTTTATGCTATTTTAAAACCAATACAAGGCCTAAGAACCGCCCAAGGTAGAGTGTCACTTAATATGGTTATTTCAAGAGTCTTAAAGGAGGAAGTAAAAAGTGCCTATTCTGAGGTTATGCAAGATAGATAATGGTTAACCCAAGATTTATATCTTTAAGATGATAGTGATCGCTGATGTCTAATGTCGTAAGTTTTTTCCATGATGTAACAGTTCTGGGGAGGAGACTGTCCGTGGAGAAAAGCATCCTTACTAGTTGAGCACAAGAGTGAGGATGAGAATATGAATATGATTCGATGGGAGTTCCCTGCTTCCTGGTTTCGTGTTTCGTTGAACTTATAATGCGTCTAGTTTTTTCTGCATAAAAATATTATTATGTATAATATTTCTATTCTTTTCTTTTCACGTGACGTGTCCTTTCAGGACGTAGGCGATCGTGGCCCTCCACTTCCCCCGATCCCTTGTGGCTCTCAACAAGCTTTGTGTTTTTGCCAACTCCCCCAGACCATGCTCCGCCATCCACCTGCCCAAGCCCGCCATATATGTCATGTGCTGCTTTCCCCTGTCTCTTTTCCCCTCTACTCTCAGTATCAGATTCTCCAGGCCATCCTTTCTCATCACGTGTCCCAGAAATTTCATCTGCGTCTTCCTTATGTTAAGCATAAAATTCCTCCTTGTTTGCATCCTCTCCAAGACCTCATCTTTGTTCACATGCTCGGTCTATGATATCCTCAGAATCCTTCTGTAGAACCACATCTCCGCCGCTTCGTGTCTCTTATTCATCCTTGAAGATACCGTCGAACATTCGCTGCCAGAATAATTTTTCCAAGCGAAGCTTAGATGTGGCAAAAAGTCGAAAGTAGGCGGCATCCAGTGAGGATCGAACTCACTAATCAGTGGTAATTGTTCTAGCGAGACAAGCTTGCTAACCATTACACCGCCCCGAGGTGTCCTTCGCTGTCATAGGACAGATGTCACGTAGCAGCTCGGTACTCTTTTGTTTGTCACCGTAGAAATCTTCCTGTTTCGCTGTACTGTGCCCAGTTTCTGGAATGCATACTTGGCCATCACAATCCGTCTTCGGATCTCAGCGTCGCACCTACCGTCCCCCGTCAGAACAATTTCCAGAAACTTAAACTTCCAATTATAGCCATGAGTTCAACATCAGTAATATGTATAGGCTTTCTCTGAATAAGCAAGCGTGACTGACTCTCGCCATTATGACAGGGTGCGGTGGATAAATTTCGCGTCTAAATGATGCAAAAATGAAAATAAGACTGTCATCTCATTTTAACAGATATATTTACCAACATTACACAAAAATAGCTTGAAAATGCTAAACAGTAACTTTATTCAATAATATCGCCATTGGCTTCAATCAGACGACTTCAAAAACTCCTACATCTCTTCTTGAAAGTTTCCTTGTTTAAGTTTGTGAATGCTGCCATAATCCTTGTCTTCGGTTCATCTTTCGTGTTACAAGGAGTTTTGTTGGTCTCGCACTCAACTGCGCCCCACACATAATAATAAATGAATTTGCAGTCTAGGGAGTTAGCTGGCCAGATATAAGGGGTGGTGTAGTCGCAGAAATTGCCTAACAGCCCTGACTCGTCCCGCCTGCATGTCTGGCATGGTGCAGGGTCCTGTTACCGGACACAGGGTCTTCCAACAGCCAACCTCTTGACGCAGGGAAGCACTACCTCTTCAGGGCACTTGATATAATCTTCTGTGTTGTGTCCCTCATCAACAAGTTCGGGAGTTCTTTTCTTACCAGAACGGGTTTTCTGAGCCTACGTACCTTCGTAATCAACATTAGACTCATCCAACTCTTTCCAAATCCTCTGCACTGACATGTTCGTATTGGAGTTTCCGGTGCGAATGCCAAGCAGTACAACATGCCGTTTCCAAGTAACTGGTGCAATGAATTGCATCATTTTTCTCACAGACGGTGCCCAGCTGAGCCTACTATACTGAGCAGTCGATAAAATGAAAAACAAACAACGCGCATGCGTGAAATTAAAATTATAAAATAGCGACACTTTACCAATCGCACCCAGTATAGTGTTCTCGTCTATATCCTCGTCAATTTCAATAGTTTCATTTTGTATAAATTTGGGCACCTTTTATCAATCTATTAATAACTTTCTAATAACCCATAGCTTCTCACTTTGCCAGACTACGCAACATGGTTTGGAATCGATAAAGAGTTCTATCGTGGGTATATCTATCGAAACAATTTTCAGGCAGCTCCATAACAGAGTTGAATTTTCTTTTTTCGAGTGGCTGTATGAAATTTAATAAGGTCTGCAACATCTCTAATTGATTTTCAAGGCACAAGGCCGAGATATGTGTACCATACGTGTCGTATATGTACTCAATGGGATTTAAATCTGGTGAACGCAGAATGACACACTCTTGTGTACTAAATTCAGATGTTAGTAAGTTTGAATTATTCTCTTTAGGTTCGCCCCTCAGTACGTTGTTTAAATGATATAGCTCACTAATCTTTTTTTATTATTTTCCAAAGGTCATTTAGTGGCTCCGCTACGTGTTTTCACAGTAGCTTGGTATACCACATTTTGTGTTAAGCATTGTTCTTTCAAAGGACAATGAATATGAAGCTGTTAAAGGCTCGTAGTA
This sequence comes from Acanthosepion pharaonis, assembly GCA_903632075.3. NCBI lineage: Eukaryota > Metazoa > Mollusca > Cephalopoda > Sepiida > Sepiidae > Acanthosepion > Acanthosepion pharaonis. The sequence goes on along the minus strand of CAHIKZ030000908.1, from coordinate 48,188 downwards.
CTTGTTAAAATCTTACCGGTGATGTGACTGTAGAAGTAAATTATCATTATTTTTTTATTGATTAATAGAAAAAAAATGACTTTTGCCGAACTTGCAAAATTTATGCAAACTTTATTTGGTTTGGTTTGTTTTAATGGGTTGTTTAATGCTGACAAGATTTTTGTTTTCCAAAAATGTTTTGCTGCTATCTCGTTTTTTGTTTTTGTTTTTTTTAAATATATATTGCTGGTAATAATCATTTACAAAAATATATTGCTAACATTAAAACTTATTTTAAGACTTTCATAGTGTTTTGAACCCAGTTTAGCTGGGTCTGTAACAGGTGTTACCATCCCGGATCAGGGTGGATCTGGGTACACCAGCAATTAAGAGGTGGTTCCACACCCCTCAAAACCTACTGATCGCTGGCCTCTCTGCCGGATGTAGTTTATCATTTTACCCAGGTCGCGGATGCAAAATTGACTTTAAAAAAGAATATTTTGTACCCAATACAAGTGGCGGGACGATTAAATTATTCCTTTCAGTTTAATAAGCCCCTCCACCAAAAAAAAACCGGTACCGTGAATATATTGTACGACTTTCTTATTATTGTTTTTTTAAATTATTTTCTCCGCGGGATGGTTATTATTTAAAAATTCCCGATGCCATGTTTGTTTGAACAAGAACAGTGATTTTATCAGTTGGAAAGTTTTACGCAGAGTTACCTTTCCTTTGATGCTTCCATCCCTGTCAGTCATTTGTTTTTGCTTCCTTCGAAGTTTTCCTCTTTCCTCTGTCTGTTCAGAATTCACACGTTCCTGATACACTCTATGCTGCATAGAGTGTACCCGAACAAACCCAAGAGAACCTCAAACCGCCCAGATAGACATTCCCATTTCTCTGGCTAAAATAGTCAAACATAGTTAAATCCTGCCCATAACCAATAACTCCTATAGCTACACTGTCACCGCTACATTAATCCTTTACCCATCACATATATTTCATCTAGCACAGTCCAGAAAACATCCACTGTGCATATATATATATATATATATATATATATATATATATATATATATATATATATAGAGAGAGAGAGAGAGAGAGAGAGAGAGACAGCACTTCCGTGCTATATATATATAGCAGTTCCGTTTATTTCTTCTATTTAAAATCATTGGGCACACAGTGTGGTTCGAAATCACAATAACAGTATAGGTATGCTATTTACATTATTCGGACTATTGTCCTCATCTTTGTCGCCATATTTATTACAACGTTTCGGCAGTTGTACGCTCCGGCCTTCTTCAGGTGATTGGAATGTCGAACTGAAGAAGGCTGGAGCGTAAAACGGCCGAAACTTTGTAATAAATATGGCGACATATGTAAATAGTGTACATAATACCTCATCTCAGAAATATAGACAGATAGTATAGGTATGCAAGACCAATTTGCTAACCATTAATCTACCCCATGACTATTATTACTATTACTTATAATAGTAACTTTTCTAGCTTAAGTAACAGAAAGACCTTTCAGTCCCCCAGGACTCTCCTCAGTATTATGATTTTTACAATATTGTTGTTTCTAGGATGGTTTTAAACCGTATTCTAATTTCCAGCTAGTTCCGCCTTCCATGGAAATTCTTCAGAACTTTCCAAGTGCTCCGATGACGATTGGCACGATTGTTGCATTCATGATCTATAACTTACTTCTCTATCTTTTTAGTATCAGATTTGTTTTCGTTTTTCATTACTTCATTTTTTATTTCACCACCCCCCCACTGAGTTTAGACTTCCTCAGAGCATCTGTATTTTCTGAAAAAACTTCACCAACATAAGAAATCTTTAAATATGACGTGTTTCATTTTTTTTTTTTTAAAGTGGGGGTTATCGCCAGTGCTTCCCATATTTTACAGAACAGTTCCAAACATTCCAAATTATTATTAGCTATTTCATTTCCAACAGCAACAATTAGGGGCTTACACTAGAAATTAAGTGACAACAAGTCTCCCGAATGCACCAACAGTTTTTTCATTATACCTGTTTTCAATAATGCTATCACCTGGATAGTTCAGAATTTTCTTTTAATCCCGCTTTCTTAAAATTTTTTTAGAAGCGCTCCTAGTGCTCTGATAACGATCGGCACAACAGTCACCTTCATTTTCCACACGTTTCTCAGCTACCTGGTCAGGATTGAGATACTTATCTAACTTTACATGTTCTTCTGGGAGTATTCTAGGATTATTATTATTATTATTATTTAGTGAGGTAGCGGCACTCCGAACAAAGGTAAAAAATATACTGAACCCAATATAACCATCCTAACAACCTGTCTAATAAGAGTATAAGAGGCACATGCATCACAGCCAAATGTGTGTCATATATTGACAGGTTTTGATAAAAGCAGGGCATATGCAAATAGGTCGACCCAGTTAGAAATAATTTAACCCTGTCTGCGATGAGCGCCTCTAGTTCTATAGCGAGTGTGTAAATGGGACTCTCATGTCGCGATGACTGCTTCGTCATTCAGAATTAAAAACAAAACATAAAAGAAACCCTCATGACACCAGGCCGTAATGTGTTCCCACTACTTCCATTAGTGAACAAAGATGCAGACTGCGTCACACCCTAGAGAAGATGGCCAAATGCTTATGGTCAGGCAAGTGACAAGAAAATCTGTGATACTGAACGGGATACTTACTACCAGCATGACCAAACATATATATATATATATGTTAACACACCCAATCAATCAAGACCAGAAACTTTGAGAAGAATATATGGTGTAGACACAGCGCATTTTATTATCATTATTATTATTATTATTATTATAATTATTATTATTATTATTTTCTCTGATTGCAGCTGTATAAACATTTCCTTCCAGGTTCTAACCAGAAACCTAATGTCAGAAATGGTTTCATGACCTTTACCACTGAAAATTTTTGTAAAAAACAAAGATCGAACACTTTTACATAGATAACCCTCTTCGTAATGTGTGCACTGTACTTGTGAATAGAAGTTTTTGTATTATTTAAAGGGATGGACTACCAGGAATTCTTTCAACGAGTCTATCAGAATTTTTCCAACCAATCTGAGGGCTCCAACTACTGGAATTATTGATTACGATGCCTGGGTGATTAGTTTGTTTTTTTTTTTTTCTATCTGTTACAAGTCCTATCTCTGTAACCGGGTCTGGGTGATGTTCATGCCAGTTTCTTGCAGTTTCCTTCCCGTATAAGTTACAGATTTTCCAGTGCAGATAATGGCCCAGTTTATCATGCCGAGTTTTATATTTAGTGAGTGCTAACACTGTGCAGGCTGATAGAAATGATCAATTGTTTCTGGATCTTTATCACAGAATGCGCATTTCGGGTCAACACAATTTTTCAGTATGGGTGCTTGATAATTTCTAGTTGGACATGTGCAGCAAGAATAAAACCTTCGGTTTCAGTTTTTAACTTCGGTAGTTGTATGCTCCGGCCTTCTTCAGATGATTGGAATGTCGAACTGAAGAAGGCCGGAGCGTAAAACGGCCGAAACTTTGTAATAAATATGGCGACATATGTAAATAGTGTACATAATATCTCATCTCAGAAATATAGACAGATAGTATAGGTATGCAAGACCAATTTGCTAACCATTAATCTACACCGTAATTCTTTTTCTTCTTCTTCTTCTTCTTCTTCTTCTTATTATTATTATTATTACTACTACTACTACTACTACTAATAATAATAATAATAATAATATTTCAGTTTTTGCATGTTAAGGCCACTGTTATCACTGTGACGTCAGTGGCAAAAATCTCAATTCCCCAGCACCTTACTCAGTATCATCGCAGTGCACAACTACTGTGGTGTACACATTTTCATTTTCCTATCTCTAAGTCCCCAAATGTTGACCTTTGCATGTTTTAGCCCAATTTCACGTGCTCTGATTATTACCGGGAAACAATCAAAAATAAGAAAGTTCAAACCTTCTTTACTTTCAGCAAAATTACATGCCGTATATACCCGCGTATCATGCAAATTTTGAAGACCTAAATTTGAAGCTAATTTTAAGAGGGTCGCATCATACACGAGATATAAAATTAGCGTATGTACTGCTGGCCCTGGATACGCCGTTGACCCAACTATATATCCATTTACTGTAGTCAAATTTGTTTCAAAATTAGGTCTTCAAAGGTCACGTGATAACGCGAGAATATACAATATTTTTTTCTTTCTCCAAACTTTTGCTTGCGTTCGTCTTCACTCTATACAGCATTTCTTCGATTATCTCCACCTCGATTTTTCGGAGTTCGATTATGCGGATTGGAAATGAAAAGAAAACTGAAAACATTTTTCGGATGTTCGAATAAAACCCATTCCAACATTTCATTTCATACAGGCGTTTTGAAAATTTAGAAAGCCATACTGTTTAAGTTGGTCTCGCTTTCAATCAGAACCTGTTCTTAGCAATACATCGATGTTAATGCAGCTTCGGGAGTTAGCGGATAAAAAAAGTTAATGTCGGCCGGAAATAAGCACTTTTTTTTTTAATAAAAAAATATCAACTGGACAAAACATTGAACAAATCGTTTGAAGAATAGTATTTTATGATATGAATGCTAAATTTCTTTCAGAGAATGACTTTTTATTTACTTTACATTCTGTTTCAGTAATTAAAGTATTCAGTTATCCAGAATTTTGAATTATACGAATTATCCCCAAATAATCTAGAAAATCCTGCAGTCTGCAACATAGTTATGTCTACAAAATGCCAGTCTTTATTTTGTTTTCCAAATTTATACATTTTGCTGGCACCGCGGATTGAGTTTGAGCATAAAACGTCATTAATCGATCGGTTTTGTTTTTTTTTTTTTTTTTTTTTTTTTTTTTTTACAGCTTATCAAGATTTTTCAGATTTTCAAAGATAAACAATATTGATTATTTATATTTTATAGAACAGCCTCTTTTTTTGTGTGTCAGCACTGTTTCTTTACATACAGGAGCTCAAGTGTTTTGCACAATTCTCTTCGTGTTGCTGTTCCTAACCTATCATATTACGACATTCATTTACTTTATGGTCTCTCTCTTTCTCCTGAAAGACGGCACTAATTATTTGTTTACACTCTGTTTAAGGTTATTTGTACCTTCTTCCTTGCATGATTCCAATTTTCTTTCATTTTTTTTCCGTTGAGGCATTCAAACGCGTATACATATGCATATATAACATCGAGTTAAGATAAATGATACCGCATCAGGTCCACTAGCATGGTTTCTTTTCAACAGGCAGCAAGTGCCAGGATTAGCGAAATCGTGTCTGGTTCGGTTGCATTTTTTACGTTTTTTAAATGTCTATTTTATACCTGTATGAATAACAGATATGATATTACATATATAAGCATATATATATATATATATATATATATATATTTAGTTGGATTGATGTGAGTTTGTCACCCCTGGGTTTCACGCTTTTGCGATCGTCAAAAACATGAAACCCAGGGTCACAAACTCACATCAATCCAACTAAATATGTTAGTCTATTTCTGATATTGAGCGCTTTCTAATAAGTGCCGCGCATATAATATATAAATAATTATAATTTTATATATATATATATATATATATATATATATATATATATATATATATATAACAAAAACAACAAAATCCCAAATTACCCCATATGGGGGGTTGAAACAATTTTTGATTTTGTTGAGTACTATTTATTGGTTCTGTTAAAATAAATACATTGAACACTTTTTGTGGGTCAGTTTTAATATCTTATATTACTAGGATCCAGTTTTATTACCTATATATATATATATATATATATATATATATATATATATATATATGTATGTATATATTGTCATCCAGAGACAGACTGTTTAGCTGTATCACGAGGTTTGGCTGAAAAATTCATCGGCTGATCAAGATATTAATGTAAGTAGACAAAGCAGCTGCTAGACTAAATAATCATGCAAATTTACCAGAATACAACAGCTGACTGACCATCTTACGCGTGCCTCTGTGTATGTGTGTGTGTATGTATGTCTGTATGTGTTTATTCAAAATCAAAATAGAACAAGCTATTGAGAAACCGTAAGAGACAGACTCTACCAAGATTAAGTCTGCCAATGTTAAAAATACAAGATTGAAAGACAAACGAGGAAGATAAAGAAAAAAACAACAGAAAATCAAGAAAAATAAAAAGACGCAAGAAGAAAAAGATATAAAAATGAGAAGAAAATAGATCACCTTAGATAAGAGCCTAAAGTGCTCAGGGCCTCTAGATTTTAGACGGAGTCAAATCTGTAACACTAACAAACCAAGCATATTTACAATACACGGCTATATATATATATATATATATATATATATATATATATATATATATATATATATATATATATATATACATATATATTCAAAAAAAGAGAAAAACGCAAATATCTTTGGTTATAATAAAAGAACATTTATCCCTAAAAATTTATTCCTTTTATTTGCCTGAAGAAGGTCTCGAAACCGAAACTCGTGCAACAGAAATATGAAGAATAAAATAATATATATATATATATATATATACTAAAACAAATGCACATTACAACCAAAAAAATGTTTGAGGTTTCTCTCTTTTTTAAAAAATATACATTTTTCTCAATTTTAAACATCTACAACCTTTTTCCATATATATATATATATATATATATATATATATATATATATATATATATATATATATATATAAATAGAGATAGAGAGAGAGAAAGAGACAGAGACAGAGACAGACAGAGAGAGAAGAAATATAGTTTTAAGGTATACTATAAGTATGGGAGTTATTTAAGTGTTCAATATCATAGATGTATGTAAATATAAAAAATGAACATTGAAGCCAACACTCATATATATATATATATATATATATATATATATATATATATATATATATATATATATATATATATATATATATATATATATATATATATATATATATATATATATATATATATATATATATATATATATATATATATATATATATATATATATATATATATAAAATACAGGTAAAAATACAGGGCTCATAATAGTAATATAAAATATAAAAACTGATCCAGACAAAGAGCTCAGTGTATTTATTATAACAGATCATATAAATTACAGAATAGAGAAATCCCAAATCACCTCATGGAAATAGACTATTTCAACTATAGACAATACCCATAAAGTAATTTTGGATTTCTATTTTTTTAATATATATATATATATATATATATATATATATATATATATATATATATATAGGTGTGTGTATGTATCAAATGAAAATTGGAAAAAAAAATCTTACATTTCACCGACGCGTTTCGTCTTCCGACTTTTTCAAGGCAAAAATGAAATCGAAATATTCTTGTTTTTATAGTTTCTATAAAGGTAATTTACATTAACCAGAAAAAAGGTCTAGACAGAAGCGTCTATCTTTTTAAATTTGGATTTTTTTTATGTAACTATAACGTGCATAGATATAAAAGTGAACATAGAAGTCAACACTTAGAGGCGACAGGCTGTTTCATGCACGAGTGCATCTAGCAGGAAATAGACTGTCGTCTCTAAGTGTTGACTTTATGTTCACTTTATATATATATATATATATATATATATATATAAAATATATTATATGGAAAAGTTGTTGTTCCAATGAGAGAAAAAATATATATTAAAAAAAGAGAATCCGCAGTGGTTTTAGTTATACTATGTTTCTGTTTTAATATATATATATATATATATATATATATATATATATATATTTATATTTTATTCTTTATATTTTATTATATATATATATATATATATATATATACATATATATACACACATACATACATATTTATATATATATATATATATATATATATATATATATATATATATATATATATATATGTGTGTGTGTGTGTGTGTGTGTGATAACCACACACGCAGAAGGCCGCGGATAAATAGCAGGACAGACTGTGTTCTATAGCCTTGGATGGCAACTGGTGTAGGAGAAGGTCAACTCTGAATTCAAAACCCGTGGAGGGTCGTTTGGGGACCTTGTGGCACATTCGGCTCTTCAAAAACTGTGGTTGGCTCTACACAAAGCCTTCACCACTATAATCAAATCATATGTCCTTGTGTCTCTCTGTCAGTTCTTAAGAACTGAGCTGATTGACCCTAATACGTCGAATACGACGGTAGACTACACCATATATATATATATATATATATATATATATATATATATATATATAATTTTCTGTAGGGTACAGAAATTTATTATAGCAACAAAAAAGGTTGGACTTATTTTACTTTTCATGATTAAAAAGAAAAGCGACAAATAAAACCAACACCACCTATCCGTTTCGCCTTCACTCAATGGAGCTGAATCGAGGGATTATATATTGAAAAAAATGACACAAAAAAGGATATGTAATATTAATGAAGGCGGAATATAATTTAAATTGAAATCACGTTAAGCCCTAACAGACACTCCTTCTGTTTACAGAGGGAGGGCTGTCTGGACCGAACGTAAATATCTGCAATATAGAGCGAAAACCACTCAAGATGGTAAACGAGTCAATGCTAAAGTTAGCGGCACAATTTGGGTTTTTAATGAGAAGTTCTGCGATGGAAGAAACATATGTGTTGTTCAGAACATGAACATGATGTGCTTATGTCACAATATATACATATGTGTGTGTGTGTGTGTGTGTGTGTGTGTGTGTGTGTGTGTGTGTGTGTGTGTGTGTGCGTGTGTGTGTTTGTGTGTGTAAGGTTACTGACATTTTAGACAAAGATCTTACATAAACACTTTGTGTATTAGATAGATAGATAGATAGATTTTAACAGAGATACATATGAACAGACTGAGAAAGATAAATAAAGGGTGGAAAAATACCTGCTGTAAGATTACATGTCAAAAAGGAAAAAAAAGAGGGAACGTTTAAAAATGAACAACACCTTCTGATAGATAGATAGATAGATAGATAGATAGATAGATAGATAGATAGATAGATAGATAGATAGATATGAACTGAATGCGGTAGACAGATATGACAATACAGAGGTAGGCACATATGAACAGATAGATAGAGAGATAATCTTTGATAGCCAGGTATGATCAGATAGATAGATAGATAGATAGATAGATAGATAGATAGATAGATAGATATGAACAGACTTACCATTTTAATTTCTTCTGAGAAAACATAGACATACACCTGCAATCAATTAAGATCAGAAGCCGGTTTACCTGGTGCAGTAAAAGGACATTGAGTGATAAAATGTCCCGTTTCCCAGTTCAGACATTCACTTCTAGGAGCCTTCAAGCCATATCCACTGAGTTGACTCCACCTCATTCCTTTCTTCTTCCACTCCTGAGTAAGAAGTTTCACTCATTTTCTCCCCACTTACACTGTGGAACGAACTCTCAAGATGATACTTCAAAGTTTTTTTTCCAACCTTAATTTCTAGGGTCGACTGGTATCTAACCTATGTATCCGCATAATATGCGCCTCTTTCTCTGTACGCCCTTACAACCTCATTTATTAATCCTCTACCTTGAGTTGCTCTTGAGCCTTGGAATGGTGAACAATAAAATCACCTTCTCGGCACCATCATAGTCTAAATGCTTCCTCGAATGTTCATTTCATTCATATTCAATTCTAGTGCTTTTGGCACAACTCCAAGTGCTCCTACTATCATAGGCACAACACTAGATTGCTTGAATAATGGCGCAGTTTATTTAATTGTTCTCTTTTTTAGGACAGCCTTTGGTTTGTTTGGCTCAAGTCGTTTGCAGAATTCTTCTTGTACCATCGTCCCTTGTTAATATGACTCTATGGATCTTTTCTCGAAGAAGTATCTGGAAGACGAAGGAAATACTCTCAGATTTTCATAACTACCTTTAGAATTCTCATCAACAAAGCCGTCTCTAATTTTTTCTTTTTAATCCAGATTTTTTTTAATCCGTTCAGTAAAGTGTAAACAGTCTTCACACTTTTTTTTACACATCTTTATTTGCCATAGCTTATCGGCGCGGAAAGTGATTTCTACATGCTGAGTTCAATCCCTTCTCGATTCTGTTTCGTTCACCTTGTGCTAATACCCTTGGAAAAGGCATGAATCTAGCTTCCTCTAACTATGGGCTGAATAGCAGAGTCGTCTGGACTCTCTGAACTGGTAACAAGTTTAGGGGACGGATTCAGGGATTGATTTGTTTTTCTAACGGTTTAGCAACACTTTGTTGGTCATCAATATTAACGTATTTTGTATTGTAAGGATAATTCTTTTTTATGTGAAAGAATATTACATTAACAATCTTGGAAAAAAACAATGATTTTCCCAGATAAAATTCCTACTATTTAACCCATAACTTGGGGAGATTTCATAACTTTCCCAATTTAGGTTTGGTTTGGTTTGTTTCGCGGCATATCAACCTCAATGGGTTATTTAATGCCAACAATTTCTGTTGCTGGTAATATTTTTTTCCTTCATAAATCTATTTATGGTAATATTTTTTTCTTCGAAAATGTTTTGCTGGCGATAATTCCTTTTACAAAAAGTATTTCTGGTATTAAAACTTATTTTTACACTTTCATAGTGTTTTGACCCCAATTGGGGGGGGGGTAACTATTTGCCCATAGCTGGGACCCTAACAGGTGCTACCACCCCGGGTCAGGGTGGACCTGGGAACACCAGCAATTAAGAGGTGGTTCCACACTCCTCAAAATCTCCTGATCAGAGGCCTTGCTGTTGGACGTAGTTTATCGTCTTACCCAGGACGCAGATGTAGTTTATCGTCATACCCAAGATGGGCAACCAATTTAGGAGAAGGACCACTCGGAATTTAAAACTGTGTAGAAGAAGACAAAGAAACCTTTCCAATATCTTTGAAAAGAAGTCCTGATAAATGGAAGAAAGTGTCTGTGGAGTGTCATGGCCACTTCCGTCCATATGGCATTATCAAGATTTCAATCATAACCGAAAATTATATAGTGAAATTTTCTGATCAAATATCAGCTAATCACTGTAATATTTAATTCATACATATTCAAAATCTTACTGCAATTCACGTGAAGGAAGCTTAACCCTAGAACACTAACCTTCAGTTAAAGTTACACCACTACTAACCATGGGTATATCATACCTGATTTTGAAAATATCAAAAAAAAAAATTAAATATAAATCTTTATTTGAAATATTTTACATGCAGGCACTTCAAACTTTGTACTTTGTGTTATCATTAATAGGAACTGAAAAACATATTATTTAAGTAAGAAAATCAGGGACTGAAAATTGTAATTAAAAATAGGAAAATTTGCGCTGGGTATATTATACCCATGGTTAGTGTTCTGGGGTTAAAAAGACCAGTAACCTTTTCTCTAAACAAGCCTCCAAAGAACATGGCGTCCATGAAAGAAAAAAATTAAAAACACATAAAGTCAGTTAAATATATATATTTTCAAAACATATAATAGAGAAGTGAAAGAAAGAAATATAAAATTATTTGAATGAAAGCTTATTCTGTAATATACTTTGATCATGAAATAATAATGCAAAATGAAATTTGAGCTCACTAGAAAACAATTCACTGTTAATAACTCATTCTTGAATTGCCCCCCTTACTCTGTTGGTATAGTAAGCCGAAGGATGCGCATCCTACACAAACCCCACAAAAATATTACCATTCCCCACCGGTGGGTCATGCGCCCCACGTTGGGTATTATTGTATTACGCAATATTCGCAGCCCTTAAGCAAGGTCGTTGTAGATTTTTCTTTGTTTCTTTATATATATATATTTTATCTTCTGACATTATTTTAGCATATAGGCTTCAAGGGTGTCCAAATCATTAATTTGACAGATGTGTCTTGCTTTGTTTCGGATTAATCTATCTCGCCTCTTCATCTGGATAAGAAAATAAGGCTTAAATTTAAAACGCTAAAGAATGTTAATCTGGATTATCTCAATGATGCCTTCTGGCATTGGATTATGTATTCGGGTTTAACCCGTTTGCGTAGTTCCTATTGAATTGCCATTCCTGCCCAGTAGTGTCTGTTTTTTGTTCTTATACGTCAGTTTGTTGTGTTAATTTTTATATATTTACCAATGTGTCACTTTATCCACATTGGTAATATTTCCGTTTTCCTTTCATTTATTTTTACTTTTTTTCGGTTTTACTTTATTTTTTAGTTTAATTCCTATTTCTAATCTTCTTTAAAATGTCTAAATCAAAAATCGAAAAACGACATATTTTGTAAGAAAGAGAAAAAAAATCCAAAAATCCCGACTTAGGATCAATACAAAATTAAGACACTTCCTCTTTGCAGGAATGACGACAAAACGAAATCTTTATGGTCTGAAGATGATTTAATCCTTGTTTTAATGTTTCTTTCAGAAATAGTTTTTTGTTCAATGAATATTTCAAACTAACAATATTTTTCTTTGTATTGTTTGTAACGACGTTTCGAATTTTCTAGACTTCGTCAGGGAATCTTCAGTTTTTAATTAAAAAAAAATATAACAACTACCTGTGCGAACTTCAAACTGGAAATGTCAAAATCAGACTAGCATAGATGTTTAAATATCTGTTTTTTATTCGGTCAGGTTTTCCCAAGTGGCACTGTTTTGTTGAACAAACAGGCTTACATAATCCTGATAATCTAAAATTCTGACGTCTGTAAAGAAACCCAATTCAGCAAGCCTTTTAGGTCTTTGGTGAACAATAGTGTAAACAAGTGAAGAAAAATGTGAAACAAATCCAAACGCACATTAGATTAGCAAATGTTGCTTGGATTGATCTGGTATGTTTTGTTTTACAGTATATCAACCTCAATGGGTTATTTAATGCCGGCAAAATTTTTATTGCTGGTAATATTTTTTTTTCAAAAAATGTATTGCTAGTAATATCTTTTTTCTAAAAAAAAAAGTAATGCTTGTATTATAACCTATTTTTATACTTTCATTGTGTTCTGACCTCTTTTGTGGGGTTAACTATTTATCCATAGCTAAGACCCTGATAGATGCTACCACCCCGTGACAGGGTGGACCTGGGAACACCAGCAATTAAGAGGTGGTTCCATGCTCCTCTAAATCTCATGATCAAAAGCCTTGTCGGATGTAGTTTATCGCCTTACACGGGATGAGGATGTATTTTATCGTCATATCCAGGACGGGCAAATGTCAGGAGGTTTTGAGGAGCGTGAAACCATCTTTAATTGCTGACCCGGTGTGGTAGTACTTGTTAGTTTCCCAGCTATGGGTAAAGAGTTAAACCCCAAACTGGGGTTAAAACACTATGAAAGTTTTAAACCAGAAATTTTTAAAAATACCTAAAATACTTTTATTACAAGCAACAAAAAAATTATTACCAGCAATACGGCAAATTTTTTTTTTTGAAAAGTGGAAGAAAAAAATATTACCAACAATAAAAATATTGCAATACATTATTATTAAAAAGACATACTTTTTTTTTTTCTTTTTATTTTTTTTTAATTTGTTGTTGAATTCTTTTCTTTACAATGACTAAGCCCCCTGCTGAGATTCTAATAAATAAAATAACAACAATAAAATTTGTTGTTGAATTTTTTCTTTGTTTTTACAACAACCACTTTTTTTTTATTTTCATCTCCAGGTCTTTCTATTTGTAAGTTTGTTTTTTTTTTCTAAAAGTCTTCGTTCAGATGTGCCTTTCATTCGGTACGCTAATATCAATCAATTTGCAAATTTGCATGTTCTCACTAAATGTCAATTTTTTTTTCATCTCCAGCACCTTCCTCGGTATCCTTGAAACCGTCATGGTCTGGACATTCTCAGTTCTTGGTTAAATCTTTTCATTCATCTGATCCGATTTTCATATATGCAGTACGATTCCAAATGCATCAGATAAATTTCGGCATGTTTAAAACTTTATTCCACTCATTTTTCTTCAACTATCGAACAAGGTCCTGGTATTTTCCCAGTTTTTCGTTTTCTGGTCTTTCATTCTGTGGTTTACTAATGCAGCCATTTCCACGTCTGGCTAGGTTACATATGTTTTTTTTTTTTTTTTAAGATTATTCAATTTAATCTCATCAAATGTATAAGCGTGGGGAAATCAGTTTTGATGTCAGTTTCCGTTTCTCGTTTACATGGTCGAACACGAGCTATTTGAAGAGTTCTTAGTGTATAACTGTTCCTTCTCTGACATATTTGTTTTTTTTATATTCTTTTTGAGCCATCTTGCTTCATCTGATTACAATGTTGTTTACAATCATATTTCATTTTGCGTCATAAAATCGGTATTTGCATTTTTTTATTTTGAGAGTAGCTCTACTTTTGATATGCCAAAGGTCAAATATATTAGTTCGCGTATATTTGAGCGCAATTATTATTATTATTATTACCATTATTATTGTTATTATTATTATTATTATTATTATTAGTGATGTCAACGAACACCCGTTGTCACTTTCGTAATGTTCATTGTAGTAGAGACTTTATAATCGCAGTTACAACTATATTAACGCCGTTGAACAATGTTAGTGTCAGAGGCCTCCGAATAGCACTCGTCTTCATAGTACTTGCTCGATAATACTCAGTCGAACAGTCATTACCGTATAGTGATTTGGATAGAGAAAAGCGTACAGTGAATAGAGTAGAGAATAGCGGTTTGTATAGTTGTTATGGGGACTTACCTTCATGGACAAAATAAACTCGTCTTATTATGCCTCGCAAGAGGACTTAGACAGAAGACGAGTTGACTACTGTACTTTGCCGTCAGACGGACGTGCAACATTTCTGTATTCGTTCTATTTGTTAATAATACGTTTTCACTGAATTGTTGAGTTCGAGTTTTCTTTCGGACCTCTTCCGGGTCCACAACACTAGTAATTAAGGATAGACTAGAAATACAGATCCGAATAGTAATGGAGGATAGAATAGAAATGGTGATCATTTAGACGTCACGCTACTTCCTAATTCCTACGTGGTCTACTTAATTCAAAAATGGGATCGCCTGTGTTTGCTCCCCGGCGATCTATGTTCAAACTCAAGTGTCGGCAGCAACACTTTATTCCTATATAACATTATTATTATTATTATTGTTATAATAAATTAATGTATGCTTGGATGTGCGGGTGGTTCAATGGCTAATGGCTTGGAATTATGAATCGCAGAGCCGAGTTCCAGTTCCCGTTGTATTCGTTAGATTAGCTTACGCACAAATACTCTTGGGAAAGGTACGAATTCACCTTTTCTTCCCCCATCTATGGGTTAATCAGTTTGAGTTGTACCACTAAATCATTATTAGTTTAAAAAAAAAAATCTTCCAATCTAAAAATATTTTCTGGTTTAAATAATCTGCAATGAGATGATAAGCCGAAGAAAACGAACCAATCAGTTTTATTTACGAGGATTTGAATTGGGAGTTTTCCTACTAATCTTGCCAAGGCTAAACAAATAATTATTTACGGCGATTTGAACTTAGAGTTGTCATTCTCGTAGACTGGTTCGCACTCAATGCAAGAGTGTTCAGACTCCCCTGATATTTAACCCATAGTTGGAGCAGGATAGATTCACACTTTTTTCAGAGTGAAAATTAGATCAAAATTGAACCCTACGAATTGAACCAACTTGCAAATTGTTGAAAACTGTAGAAAACGAAACAAAAAATCAAAAAATAAGACCAGAATTCATGAAAGCTTTGCTTGGTGGAGCATCAAATTTATTATTATTATTATTATTATTATTACCAGTGCTCTATGTCTTGTGATTCGCGGTTATGTTTTTGTCCTTAATTCTCCCTGTACATCCACCTACTCAAATTAACGATTTATTTCATTGTCTTGTAATGATTATGATTAGTAAAAATGAAATATCCCCTTTCAAAATTCTGAATTTCCTGGCAAGCAGATATTCACCAGAACATTACCTTGCCTGGGTATGTTATTAACCTCATCAAAGTTCAGATGATGTGGATGATTTGATGATCCAATTTGTGGTCAAGAGTATTAGATGGCGAGACAGAAAGTTAACCCTCGAGGATTAGAATAATGAAAATAAAGAAATTATAGCAACAAATATTCAAGTCTGCAACAGGCTATAGTTTCATATATATTAATAACATTGATTAGGGACCGTATGCGCATTTATTGTGTATCTTAAAAAAGAAAAGTAATAATCCCCTCAACATCTATCTATCTATCTATCTATCTATCTATCTATCTATCTATCTATCTATCTATCTCATTCTATTCCTATCTATCTATCTATCTATCTATCTATCTATCTGGCTTTCGGGTGCTGAAAACCTGTCGGCATGGCCACTTCCCAAAATTTAACCAAATGTTCAAAAATAAGATTTTTGCGAACAAGAACATTCAGTAATTACGTCTGGAACACCCCAACACACACACACACACAGACATAAACACACGCCCACACACATAAAGGACCTCCAATCGGTTGTTGACTGGGGCAGGAATTGGCTGGTTAACTTTAATGCCTCAAAAACAAATCTGCTCTCTATTACTCAGCAAAGAGAACCATCCCTGCCTCCCATTAGAATGTCTGACGCTCAACTCCACGAGAGCACCTCTTTGCGACTGCTCGGTCTCACGTTGACTGCTGACCTGAGATGGAACAAATACATTGAGTCAATAGCTTCGTCCAGCGCTAGGAAAGTTGGCTCCCTGTGCCGCACCAGGAAATTTTTCTCGTCGGAGTCGATCCTTCACATCTACAAATCAACCATTCGCCATTGGATGGAGTATTGCTGCCATATATGGTCTGAAGCCCCTTCTGTTTGTCCCAAGGTCCTTGATAAAATCCAGAGACAGATATGCAATGTAATTGGCCCTCATCTGGCATCTCGTCTGCAGTCGCTCTCTCAAAGTGGTGCCGTCGCCTCCCTCTGTCTTTTTTACAAATACTTTCATGGTAACTGCTCCGATGAGCTGCTTTCGCTGGTTCCCAGACTTTCTGAATTTAAGCGTTCAACTAGACTGACATCTTGCTCTCACCCTTTCACTGTCGAAACTGTTAAATGTAGCCGTCTCTTCCACTCTAATAGCTTCATCTCTCGCACTTAGCGGGGAAGAGACAATCGTGGTATAACTTCTTTAAATTTAGCAATTACTGTTACAAAAACAAATGTTCTTTATCATTAATTATTTCCACCTGAGATTCCACGTGTGTGTGTGTGTGTGTGTGTGTGTGTGTGTGTGTGTGTGTGTGTTTTCGTATAAAGTGGACAATGAAGTCAACACCCAGAGGCCACAGTCTGTTTCATGTTAAACGCCATTGTCAGAGTGTTGACTTCAAAGTCCACCTTTGTATTTACATATGCTTTATCCCTGATATTGAGCACTTTCACCCGTAAATATCGCATACCTTAAAGCTATTAGGTTGGTGCAAAAATAATGACGTAATAATGTCGTTTTTTGACGTTAAAAAATACATCAAAAAAACGACATTCTTCCGTCATTATTTTTGCACCAACCTAATATATTTTACCATATATATATATATGGCGTGTTTAACCCGAATCGTTCACTTAGAACTTAAAACAAAGTGAGTTCAAAAGCATATATATATATATATATATATATATATATATATATATATATATATATATATATATTTATTTATGCAACCGATAATTACTCGTATTTATCTGTACCCCCACTAATTATTTAACTTCTCTTTAAACTTATATTTCTCACCCTCCCATATGGCCTCCTCCTGTTCTTTATCTTCTTTTTAAATCTTTCAGACTTTCCCTTTCACTCTTGTTTCTCACTCACATATATCCACTATTACTGAAATGTTTTTTTGTTTTGTTTTTTAACTGGAGATATATTTTCTGTTTTCTTTTTGAATTTGTATGTCTGATGAACTGGGTCGTGATTACGATTCCAATGTATTAAATTCTAACCATGAAATATTAGTGATTGAGCCTTTTATATTATATTCTTGCTCTGTCTTCGACATAGAGCGCCACCTGGATTATATCCTCTTGGTTATATATATATATATATATATATATATATTGACCATTGATATTCTCTCTCTCTCTCTCTCTCTCTCTATATATATATATATATATATATATATATATATATATATATATATATATGTATGCACATTTCATTAAATACGATAGACGAGGTGTTCTGATTTAGTTTTTTTATACAATTTCTCATGTGATTTTCCATTTTTTTTTCTTTTCGGAGAATAACTGTAAAATTGTTCTTTCTTTCTGAGCGCTTTTGGCTATATATTTAACTATTTTCAGGGTTGAGATATATTAACTGTTAACAAGAAATAGATTGTTTTATATATGTATTTATAAAATGTTTTCATTTTCAAAACACGGTCAACATATAGTTCATAGTTGGTATTATTAAGTGTTGTTTTTTTATTTTTATTAATAAGGCTTCCATTATTTTTTTTGCCTTTTTTTGAATGTACACGATACTACTGTATTTTTGCTATCAACAAGTACGCTACGAGTAATGAAAGAAGGATTGCTGCCTAAATACGCATATATATATATATATATATATATATATATATATATATATATATATATATATATATATATATTTCAATAAAAAACAAAATAAATAGAATAACATGTATTTTTTTCTTTTTCCTCAGTAATTTTATAATTTTAAACTTAATATAGATTAAATTTAATTTTTAAAATGGGTAATTTCTAATTTAAAATTTTATCGTATAATTTAATATTCATTATTTAGAATGAATTCTATTTTAGTCTAACCCCAACATTAAAGCATTAAATAATTATTATAACCTTAGTTCGTTGTCAAGTTTTTTGAATTCTCATATACTTGTATTTTGATTGGTCATTCCAGCTTATGTAACAGTGTTTTCCCTTGGTGGACTCTCCCGTCGTATTCGAGGTATGAGGGTCAAGCATCTCAGTTCCTAGGAACAGACAGCCAAAGACCAGCACATGAGATTTGTTTATAATGGTGAAGGTTTTGTGCAGAACCAATCTCACTTTTTGAAGGGCCGAATACAGAGACCTGGTGCACTATGTGCACTAAGTCAGTTATGTGCCAGGCGTGATACACGCTTAGGCGATCATGTATCTTTCGATACATGACTGACGAGGGAGTTTATCTCCCAGCAGGTTGCCATTTCTTTCTGCAGTAGACCAGTTGCCATCCAAGGTTATAGAACCCAGTCTCTCCTACTATTTACCCATAGGTCGGGGGAGAAGAGGATTTATAACTTTCCCAAGGATATTAGCACCTAAGTGAATGTAATAGATTCGAGTGAAATTCGAACTCGGCTCGACGATTCCTCACTCCAATTACCCCACAGTACTTCGTCAATATATATATATATATATATATATATATATATATATATTCACACGTGTGTGTGTATGCTATAAACAATTTATATTTAATAATCATAAACGTTCATCTGATAGTTATCGAGGCTTTTTGAATAATTTGTGTTATTCTCATGATGTATTGACATACACACAAAAAGAGTATCACAAAAGGATACTTATACAAAAATATACACATAGGTATTCTCAGAAACACTCGCTTATAAATGCACATACACACAAGTATATACTTACGAATGAGGATGTCTGTGCTTACGAAAGTCGCAAATATGTAGAGTTTTTTTTAAACTCACAACTGATGAAACATGTTTAAAAAGATAAATTAAAACATCAAACTGATGAATATTTGATGTTTAAGTGACAGTTTACTTTTTTTTCTCAGTTGGACTGAGAGATGAATAGGTTGCTCCTTATGCGATTTACAGAAGGTGAACTATCGATAGATAAAAAAAAACAAATCTTCCCGCGCGAAAACGTAATGGTCAGTTTATGTTCAGCACCTGAAGTTCGCGATGCGTATAAACTCTGAGTCGTCCTACAGGAGAGGAATAATATATATATATATATATATATATATATATATATATATATATAATAAATATAAAAATAAAGTACACACACACACGCGCACACACACACACACACACACACACACATATATATATATATATATATATATATTGTGTAAATTGGCATGCAAAATCATTCCATAATGGTTTTTCATACCTATCTACGTTCCCATTCGCACACATTCACTTCATATTTTCTCTCTCTCTCTCTCTCTCTATATATATATATATATATATATATATATATATATATATATATATAAATTATAAAATATATCTTCACATCTAAAATTTCTAATCTAGTCAGGGATCGTCAGGTCTGGCTATCATTTTAGCATTATGAATTGCTCAACCTCTGTATTTAATTATCTAGTTAATGTCATTTTGAAACATGAACACTAATATATATCTATATATATACACGCACACACACACACACACATATATATATATATATATATATATATATATATATATATATATATATATATATATATATATTAGAATTTGGCATTGAGTTCAACACTCAGAGGTGACTGTCTGTTTCATGCCTAAACTCAATCCACATGCCACCCTTATATATGTGTAGGTATCCGATAGAATGGGAGGATAAGGGATAAGTAGGAAAGTTTAAAAAATTGAACATGTTTCGCATTTATTAACGCTTCATCAGAAAATTAAATATCGAGGAGGAAAGAAAATTAAAAATACCGGAATTATAGTATCCTCCGCGTTTAATTGTTTAGGTAACATCAATTTGGAACATAAACACGATATTTGCACTTCCCACACACACGCACAAACAGACACACACACACAAAATATATATATATATATATATATATATATATATATATGTATATATAAATAAATAATGAGAAAAGTTTTCAATATGTGCCTGATGGTTGCTATGTGCATGAAACGATAAGGGAACAAATGTATACTTATTCATTTTATATTTTATATATATATATATATATATATATATATATATATATATATATATATATATATATATATATATAGTTCGAAAAAGTTTGAATGTTTGAGAGCCCTTCCTCTGAATTACCATGGGATGAACTTGACAAAAGAGTGAAAAAGAGTTCTTAAAATCATTATAAAATAATGGTTATCATTTAACAAATTATACTTTGAGAAATATTTTCAACTAATTCCAAATATTTCTGTCGCAATAATCTGAGGAAAAAAAATAGAAATCGATTAAACCCTGTCCCTCTAGTGGGTCTAAAACTGACTCTATGGTGAAAGAAAGGAAACTAAAGCGGTCGTGTCGTTTCAGTTAATTTGCACAAGGTTGTATATAATAAATTTCTAGAGGATAATATTTTTTTTCAATGCTATGAATGAGTATACATTTGTTCCTTATCGTTGTAGTGGTGTGTAGTAATATGAATCTGTTTTCGGGTTGTATGATGAAATTTATTTGGCCTTGAAAAATATTCCATCATCCGTGATTGTATCAGATTTTCATCACGACCAGACACTATTGTCTCGACTGTCGATTAATTGTCCTACGGCCATTGTCTGCGATAGACGTTACTTCAAGGAAGCATGGGAAAATTATAACGCTGCACGAACACAGTGGCATGCCTTAATATTGAAAAAAATCAAAGTAACATAGGTTGGCCCGGAAACTCCCCTGATTTAAATCCAATCGGGAATCTGTTGTCAGGAACGACTTCGTGGAATGGATATACGAAGTATTAACATGTGCACTGGGTCATGTTTCATTTGGGAAAATGCGAAAAATAAAGTAAATAATGACGGATTTATTCGTTTTGTTTTAATTATTTTGCACAATTGTGCATGTTGTTTTTAATTTTGTTACCTTTGTGCATAATAAATGCTTGCGAATTAATGATGCAACTTGTTCAGACGTTTAGATCTAATTTTTGAGCGATGATTTTAGCTTCTAGATTCATATCATATTCGATAGTTTTCGGTGCTATGAATATATTCATGACTTCCAGTCGATATTGCTCTTGAGAAGAAAATGGAATTGCTTCTCGTTGCCTTCTTCAGGGACTTCAAGTTTTCCTTTTAAGATTGAGTACTACCCAAGACTTAGTAGCGTTGTCTACCCTACAATTTAACCCCTAGATAGAGAGCGAATATCTATATTAATGTTTCCCCCCATCCCGGTTTATTAGTTTCCTCCTGAGTACATGTTTTAAACTCAATCATAAGCTTTTGAAAGTGCCTGGAAACCATACCAGGGGTTGACCCAAGCCATGTGAAAGAAATTGGGTGGACGGTT
The DNA here is from genome assembly GCA_903632075.3 of Acanthosepion pharaonis. Lineage (NCBI taxonomy): Eukaryota > Metazoa > Mollusca > Cephalopoda > Sepiida > Sepiidae > Acanthosepion > Acanthosepion pharaonis. The sequence continues at coordinate 25,963 of CAHIKZ030000908.1, read as the reverse complement.
CCCCTGGGGGACGTCGATAGCTATCCTAACACGAAGTCACAAGTCATCGTGCCCGAGGGTTTGAGCCTTGTCAAATTGTTGATCACGCTAGTTAACACGCTCTTTTCCAGAAAGTTCTGCTCAGTATAGTTGCATTATTAGGTGGGCTCTGTAGGTGTTGAACACAAATGTGCCTGAGCGAGCGTCAGCAATAGGGATTGGCTAATCGCCGTAGTAGACTGGCATCCTCTGAATTTAAACTGTCCTGGATCGGGTTGGGCTCCATCAGGCTATCTTGTCCAAGACAAACCACACTACATGCGGTGACCCCACGACCCTAGGTTTACGGGATTCAAGGCCAGTCAAGTCTACTTTCGGCTGAAATTCATAAAATATTTCTCTTCTAATAATTTTTCAATATACGGTTCACAAGTCCAGTAACTATTATCGCTCTTTCTAGTAGTGATGGTGGCATCTTGATTATACCGTTATGTTTTCTTTGAGTTACACGTGCTAACAATTTTAGCTTCTCTTGCTTTTGAAAGTCTTCAAGTGATGCAGTTTCTGTTGTTTGATACAATTCTTTGTTTGCGATTATCCTTCTGGGTCACAAATTGCATAAGTTCACTCAGTGGTCTCCCACTGATGATTGAATAAACTCGGGGTTTCTTAAGTGGCCGCTAAAGATCCGATGGGATGTGAGTTATAGAAAATATGGGCGACTTGGCGGGCGTTAAGTAGACCCAATCTGTCAATTTTTATACAAAATCTACACGAAAAAAAAAAATCCGAGTCACGCTTAAGGAAAACGTTTGCTTCACAAAGAACAAAAATCAAAAGATTTACACGAACACAGATTCTTTCCATTAGCCGGAAAATTTGTTTGCATCTTTCTGACATCATCTGAACAGGATACGACACAGGCCAGCTACGCTTGCAGGGAACATTGCTCTATATTCTTCATACGTCTAGTGATAGAGCCTCTGATGTCCGTCTGGTGGTATATTACTTGTTTTGAATATGCAGTAGAAATAAACGATATGCTTCATGTGGGCGTGGCTTAAGGAAGAGTCACGTGAACCAAGCGGGGCGCCAGCATGAAAAGAATTGGGAACCTCCGGCTTAATCCAACTGATGAGTGTCTGTTTACGCATGCGCATTCTTTCTATTCTGTTACCAATCTAAATCAGGGCGGCACACCTGATTCTGGATATATGAAAAGCAGATGGTTCATTTCCGAAATGACCTCATCTTTCACCTTCAATGAGAGACAAAACAATGTGTGAGAAAAATGTCTGTTGGTATCAGATGTGACAACGGTCTTTACCAGATGCTGCAGCCAGAGAGAACAGTTTTCATACTGAAGCTGTTAATGTCTGCTGGATTAGAAATTTAGCCCACTCTGAATAGATCTCACTTTAAAAAGTGTGTTGGTATTTGATGTGTCCTTACCAGATGCTGCAGCCAGAGAGAATAGTTTTCATACTAAAGCTGGTAACGTCTGCAGGATTTGAAATTTACCTCACTCTGAAAAGATCACATTTTATTTTTTTTAATTCTATATTGCTTCGGATTTCTGCTCGGATTTTCTTCTTAGTAAATTATTTTCTTTTTTAAACCGAATGAAATTTCTGTCAAATGCGTTAATTTCATTTCTGGTTCAATTATTCGCTTTAAAATTAACTGATATCGACTGATATAGAAAAAAAAAATAGATTCTTTTATGTGCCAAGTTGTTTCAGGGTGTGTGAGATCATGACGATCCGCAGTTTTCTGCCTTTTTTTACTCTGTGACTTTTACCATACCTCTCTGTCCCTGATCGATCCACATAAACCCGTTAAGTATATCACACGCTGTTTTCCTTTGCTTCTCTTAGCCTTCACGATATCCCGTGAGTTTTAAATTCTCCAGGCCAATTTCCTCATCATATGTACTAGAAACTTCACTTGATTTTTTTTTTTTCTGATTGTGTGTATAACTTTCCTTGAAGATTCTATTTTTTCTAAAACTTCCACGTTACTTTTTTGTTTTGTTCGTTTTATTCTTAGCATTCGCCGGTAGAAGAAAATCAGAACTACTTTGGTGTGCGATCTACGTGTCCTAAACCTACTTTGGTATGGGATCTACATGTTATATGTCCCGATTTGCACCAAGACTATTCCTGTTGACGGTTGATGAGAAAAGAAGCTCCTGAATTTTATTTAGCATTTTTAGCCGAATTACGTACTGTTTATCGCTAGAATATAATTAATAGATTTTTAAAACATTTTAATTACATTTTCAATATGTTATATATCTATCTATCTATTTCTATTTCTCTCTCTCTCTCTCTCTCTCTCTCTATATATATATATATATATATATATATATATATATATATATATATATATATATTATATATATATATTGCACGGTGTAGACATTTATCCGGTGTACATACTGTTTATCGCTAGAATATAAATAAAAGATAACTTTTTAATAGTTTAATTACATTTTATTTATGTTATATATATATATATATATATATATATATATGTGTGTGTGTGTGTGTGTGTGTGTGTGTGTGTGTGTGTTTATTATAGTAAAACAAGGAAGAACAGTAAGATATATAATCTGGTGTTATTATTGATATTTTCATTTTTACAAAACAGTGCACAATGTAAATTTACAGAGCATAAATATTAGAAATTAACTGATTTAAAAATATGGTTTCATCGCTACACAGGAAGTACCAAGTTTCAAAAACAGAAATTAACAATTTCAAATTCAATTACATAATTAAATTAAAAGCACTTGTTCTGTTTCATTTTCAAATGCTTTTAATTTACTTATATAACTGAATTTGAAATTGTTAGTTTCTGTTTTGAAACATGGTAATTCCTGTGTACCGATGGAACCATATTTTTAAATCTGTTAATTTATATATATATATATATATATATATATATATATATATATTTATTTATTTAGGCAGCAATTTTTCATTGATGCATGTTTCATTAAATAATATAGACAAGTTTTGTCTATTTATTTTAAGTAAGTTCCTTTCATATTGTCTGATAAGCTTAATAACATTATCATTGAAAGACGAAAGGAAATCACCATATTGATAAATGTTTAAATCCAATCTAAGCTTTCGGCTTACATAAACCATTATCAAAGATGATAATTACATTTCAATATATCAAACAATACACGGACGAAACAATAATTATAGTTTGTTTTTGTTGCGTGAAAAGCAGCACCAGAGGATCTCTGTAGCCTCAAGTCTATCACTTGCTGTCGGATAGGATGTAAGTTATCCCATAGGAGTCGAGTAAACATTTATTTTTGTTTTTATATCACTATTTCCTTATATTTTAATACGTTGCTTAGTTTCTGGAAGACGCCTTTCTCCCTTTCTAAGAGCATTCAGATTTCTGTTTAACCTAATTCGCCATCTGTTATATAATATACCCAGATAGGCAAAGTTCTACAGTGTGGTCTGAAAGTCTCGTCACCCCTACCAAAAGGTAATGAGAACAATAGAATATCAAGTAATGCAGTAATACAAAGCAATGTACTGGATTCAGTTTATTCTCTTTCATTAACGCTGTCACACATCGAGAAGGTCTGTATGAGCACCATCCTTTTCATGGCACAATATGATGCGGCGCCATTTTCTATGTGATATTTTACGAAGCTGTGCTTTGTTGATTGTTGCTTCAACTGATAAGTATTCTGGCATCACTCATAGATCGTTAGGTAGACTATGCGCTGCTTTTCTCTATCCCTCTTGCTTCCAATGTCATTTTGTTACCATTTTCTCTAAAACTCCATCTTTGCTCACATGCCCAGTCCATATTATTCTCATCATCCTTCTGTAGAGCCACATGTCTATTGCCTCAAGTCTCTTCTTCATATGTGAGGAGATTATCCAGTATTATCCAGGACTGATATTACATAACAGTTTAGTAATATTTTCCTTGTTTCTAACGAAATTTGCCTGCTTTTTATACTGTGATTAGCCTTTGATAGCTTCCTTTGTGCCCGTGTAATTTTGATATCTACAGTTTGTAAGTTTCGTCACTATTTACATTATTCGGACTATTGCTAAATTTTTCGAGGTCTAATTAATGACGTTTTACATTTAACTGTTTATTTATTGTACAGGGTTGTCTGAAAATCTTGTCACCCCCACACTAAAAAATAATGAGAACAATAGAAGAACAAGTAATATATTAATACAAAGCATTGTATTGAATTCAGTTTATTCACTTTCATTGACGCTGTCACACACCGAGAAGGTCTGTGTGAACACTATCCTTTTCGTGGTACAAAATAATGCGGTGCCATGTTCTATGTGATATTTTACGGAACCCTGCTTCCTTGATCGTTGTAAAGGCTCTCCGAATGGTGTCTTTCAAATGATATGTATTCTGGTATTGTTCATGTGAAACTATTTCCTTGATTTTACTCCAGAGTTCATTGTTATATTATGTAGGAGTGACAAGACTTTCGAACCAGCCTGTATATTGGCTGTATTTTGACGTCCCCAGTACGTAAGCGCATTTTGTGTTGTCTCTTTTGCTGACAAACATGCCTTCTGCTTTTTTTTTTTTTTTTTTTTTTTTTTTTCCAATTAACAGTTAGTCCTTTCTTCTTGCTTTCTGCTTTGTTTAAAATATCTTTCAGTTTCCTTTTTGAGTCTGGTCGACATATACAAGTGCATACTGTTAAATCATCTACGAAGGAAAAATAGAAAGCAGTCTATCTATCACAATACTCGATTTTCGACTAGATGAATCAGTTCTTAATAGAAATAACGTTTGGTCATTTAGTTAAAATTTTTGTGGGTTGGGTTGATAACTTTTCAGCACCCCCTTGTCTTTCGAGGGTTCTTTATCGTTTTCATCTTTGATGATTAATTAAGTACCTTTTTTTTTATTATTAAATCAGCCAAAATTTAATTATTCAATAAAATTTAATGAAAATCTCGGACACATCCCTCTTTTTTTTTCATCAAATCTCGGATAAATTGTTCATTGCATTCATTTTGTCGGGTGTGTTTTTCTTGTATAAGACAACCCTTATCTTTAAAATTAATTAAATCCTCTTTGTTCGAGATAAAAAAAAAAAAAAAAGGGAATAATAAAACATTTCCTTGCGTTGTTAACTCACCGAGAACATTTTGGTCCTGAAAAGTTTCTGAACAATCGACCCACCTTCCTTTATTCTTTCCGTCTTGTTTGTTATATATTTTTTTAATTTCTTCTTCTTCTTCTTCTTCTTCTTCTTCTTCTTCTTCTAAGTTCATTTTGTCCACTGTTCTTTTTTTTTCTAGTTTCACTTTCTCTCATTTTCTTTCTTTTGATATTATTTGTTCTTCTTTTAATTCATTCTTACTTTCTTTTTTTTTAAGGTGTTCCTGTTACGAGTTTTCTAATTCTCTCGTTTTCTTTTTTCTTTCTATTCTTTGGCTTTTTCCTTCACTTTCTTCAGAGTATATTTTTCGTATAATTATTTCTTCTTTTTCATCTCTCCTTCCTTAAATTTATTCACTATTTATCTTTCTCTAAGTATCATCTTCCACTTCTAGAGTCATTGTAAATTTCTTCTTCTTCTTCTTTCTTCTTCTTCTTCTTCTTCTTCTTCTTCTTCTGCTGCTGCTGCTGTTTTATTTTTCTCTTCCATTATTAATTATTTCTTCGTCTCCTCCTCTTCCTCCTCCTCCTCCTCCTCCTCCTCATTCTTCTTCTTCTTCTGTTGCTGCTGCTGCTGTTTTATTTTTTCTCCTTCATTATTAATTATTTTCGTCTCCTTCTTCTTCTTCTTCTTCATCTGCTGTTGCTGCTGCTGCTGTTTTATTTTTCTCTTTCATTATTAATTATTTCTTCGTCTCCTTCTTCTTCTTCTGCTGCTGCTGTTTTATTTTTCTCCTTCATTATTAATTATTTCTTCGTCTCCTCCTCCTCCTTCTTCTTTTTCTTCTTCTGTTGCTGCTGCTGCTGTTTTATTTTTCTCCTTCATTATTAATTATTTCTTCGTCTCCTCCTCCTCCTCCTCCTCCTACTTCTTCTTCTGTTGCTGCTGCTGCTGTTTTATTTTTTCTCCTTCATTATTAATTATTTCTTCGTCTCCTTCTTCTTCTTCTTCTTCTTCTTCTTCGTCTCCTTCTTCTTCTTCTTCTGTTGCTGCTGCTGCTGTTTTATTTTTCTCCTTCATTATTAATTATTTCTTCGTCTCCTCCTCCTCCTTCTTCTTCTGTTGCTGCTGCTGTTTTATTTTTCTCCTTCATTATTAATTATTTCTTCGTCTCCTCCTCCTCCTCCTTCTTCTTCTGTTGCTGCTGCTGCTGTTTTATTTTTCTCCTTCATTATTAATTATTTCTTCGTCTCCTCCTCCTCCTCCTTCTTCTTCTGTTGCTGCTGCTGCTGTTTTATTTTTTCTCCTTCATTATTAATTATTTCTTCGTCTCTTTCTTCTTCTTCTTCTTCTTCTGCTGCTGCTGCTGCTACTACTTCATTATTATTTATTTCTTTTTCTTCTTCTCATTCCTCGCCTTGGTACTGTTCTTCCCCTCCCCCTCCCACATTCCAAACGTTATTCTTTTCTGTCTCCCTTCCTTCCTTCTTTCTCTTTTATTTAACTCCTTAATGTCCTTCCCATTGTCTTTATCCAATTTTCACCTTCTTCCTTTCTCATCCCGTTTCTTCCATGTCTTTTTGTCTTTTTTATTTCCTTTTTTCATTCGATTTACCTCCGTTTTGCACCCTAACATCCTTGCTTCCTCTTTTACAGGAAGTTGGCATTACCAGGGCATCGACGTCCAAGATTCTTCTGCGCATGCGCCAGTTATCCTCAAACGGTAAGTACTCATACTTTCATGTTAGCTGCACTTTTGACGCCATTTCGAAGCCGGCGTTTAAGATCCTCCATTATTTCCTCTGTATTGTGCCCTCCTCACTTCCCTGGCCCTTTGCATAAAAAAAAAAGAAGCAAAGCACTACTACAAAGACCTTTTATGTTCTTTACACATAATTCCTCAATAATCTTCCTTTATTCATCCAGTGATTTAATCTATTTCCCCCTTTCGTCTTTTTTATAAATGTGCAATTTTGATGCCAGCCGTTTTATTCCATTGTATCCTGTTTTGGCGCCAGTGACCCATCTTCTAGTTTTTCATGTTATATGATACCCGGAGGGGCGGATTTTACAAGTACACTCAAAGATAATAACGAAAAAAATGGTGGTTAACATCTCAGCGAGTGGTATAAGGATTGAGAACAAGATGACTATACTCTAATTGATGGCAAGGAGAAAATATCTTCTTTCATTTCAGCAACTTAACTTTGGAAAGAAATTTCTGTTTATATATAATCAAAAGGTAAAGGTTTCTCTTCTATTGTGTGCCGTGTCCATTCAGGACGTGGGCGATCACACTTACTATCCTTTGTAGCTCTTAGCTATGTTTGCCTTTTTAGTACCCCGTACCATAAAGTAATGAAAACTATAGAACATCAAGTAATACAGTAATACAAAGTATTGCATTCAGTTTATTCACTTTCATTGGCGCTGTCATACATCGAGAAGGTGTCGACCATTCCCTGTTCTGTCATACATTCGCACAGGCTACTTAGGTAAGTTATTTGCTGTTTTGCTCAGTTTTCTTGCCTTCAGTATGTCCTGTGAGTGTCAAATTTTCCAAATCTTTCTCCTCATCATGTATTTTAGAAATTTCAACTGTCGCTTTTTGATTCTAAATAAATTTTGTCTCTTTGATATCACTCCTATACCCGGCCCCGCCATCGATTCATTCAGATTTCCAGGTAGGTTGCCCGCTGCTTTCCTCTGGCTCTCTTAACTTCATTCTGTCTTGTGAGTATCAAATTTTCTAAGCTCTCTTTCCTCATTAAGTGCCCCTGAAATCTTAACCGTCTCTTTCTGATGCTAAGTATACGGGGCCTTTTTGTTGCCATTGTTTCTAGAATTTGAGTCATTGCACGCGTTTTCGGCCCATGGTATTCTCAGCATCCTTAAATAGAACGATTTTCTGTTGTTCTCCGATTACTAAATTCCTTTTCTATCCGTATGTAAACGGTTTACTGGTATAAGTACGCGCTCATTCTAATATCCTTATGGGGCTTTATTTTCATCACTTCGCCGTAAATCAAGGGTCAGTAAAGCAAACTATTGAGGAATGTAGAAAGTTCCAAATACCCTGAAATTGAGGATTTATTCCACACGAAATAAGGTTTCGCCAGAGTCTTTGGCTCTTCTTCATCTGCGAGGAGATTGTTCAGCATTCACTGCCATAAAGGAGGAATGATATTACATAACATTTCAGTACTCTTTTCTTTGTTTCTCTTGCTTCATGTCTCTTCTTCATCTGCGAGGATATTGTTCAGCATTCACTGCCATATAGGAGGAATGATACCACATAAAATTTCCGTGCTTTTTTGTCCTGTATTTCTAACCATATTTTTCTACTTTTTACTACTTTGATCAGTTTCCGGATAGCATCTTTCGTTATCCCAGTGCACCTTCGGATTTCCGAGTCGCACGTTTTTATCCCCTGATAATACGCTTCTCAAATACTTAACTTGCTGCACTTGATTGATTTTACGTCTCTCTAATTTATAATTTGCATGTTGGATTATTTCTTTTGCGAAAACCATTCAATGTTCCTGCAATTTGATGTTTAGTCCTTTCTTCTCGCTTTCCTTCACTATCTTCTTTAGGATTTATTTTATTTTCCTTTCTTATCAACGCTGTGTCAGCTGCGTATCCTATGTTTTTAAGTTTGTGTCAAACAATAATAAATCCCGTAGTATATATTGAAAAGGTCTGCTGAGAAGACACACATCTTACACCTCTTTTCATTTTTTCAATATTTAGTTATGTGCCATGCGGGATACATGCTTAGGCAATCATGTATATTTCGATACATGACTGACGAGGCAGATTTTTTTTCCCGCAGTAGGTTGCCATTCCTCTCTACCGTAGACTAGTTGGCATCCAAAGCTAAAGAATTCAGTCTGTTCTGCTATTTACCCATAGCTTCTGGGAGAAGAAGATCCATACCTTTCCCAAGGATATTAGCACGTCAGTCAGTAAGTTATGTGCCATGCGTGATACACGCTTAGGCGATCATGTATATTTCGATACATGACTGACGAGGCAGATTTTTCCAACAGTAGGTTGTCATTTCTTTCTGCGGTAGACTAGTTGCCATCCAAGGCTATAGAACCTTGTCTTTCCTGCTATTTACCCATAGCTGGTGGGAGGGGGGAGAAGAAGAGGATTCATACCATTCCCAAGTGTATTAGCACGTAAGTGAATATAATGGCGTCGCCTGGCTTCGGCTGGCTTCGGCTGGCTTCGGCTCTCCGATTTTTTTGAATGGGTGTCCTTCGTAATACCGTCGTTATCCATTTTCCAAATCCTTAATAATCCGCAGTTATCTAATACGTATGCGCAGTTTAAAACTTGATATTTGTAAGTTAAATCAAAGTAAGTTCAGTTATGTGCCATTCGTGATACACGCTTAGGCGATCATGTATATTTCGATACATAACTGACGAAGCATTTTTTTTTCCGGCAGTAGGTTGCCATTTCTTTCTGCGGTAGACTAGTTGCCATCCAAGGCTATAGAACCTTGTCTGTCCTGCTATTTACCCATAGCTGGTGGGAGCGGGGAGAAGAAGAGGATTCATACCATTCCCAAGTGTATTAGCACGTAAGTGAATATAATGGCGTCGCCTGGATTCGGCTGGCTTCGGCTGGCTTCGGCTCGGTCTGTCCTGCTATTTATCCATAGCTACTGGGAGAAGAAGAGGATTCATGTATTTCCCAAGGGTATTAGCAAGTAAGTGAATGTAATGGGTTCGACTGGAATTCGAACTCCTTTCCTATCTGTATGTAAACGGTTTACTGGTATAAGTTATTGGTTATTCTAATATCATTATGGGGCTATATTTTCATTACTTCGACGTAAAGCAAGGGTCATTGAAATGGTCGGGAAAACTATTAAGATTCTTGTAGGAAGTTCCAGACTCGGTAAATATCCTGAAATTGAGGATTTATTACACTCTAAATTAAATTTTGCCAGGGTCTTTGGCTCTAAACTATGACACAATAGTCTCGCAGACAATACGCTAGTGTAGTGAGTTCGATCCTAACCGGCCGCATGATATACAGGGGCGATCTATAGTTTCACCACAGAAAAAAGGGATCAAAGAGTAATAATGCAGTGTATACATGCTGAGATCGGCATTCATAGATCTAATCCCACCCGAGGTATTTACGCTCATTTTCTCCCAAATTTCTTCGCCAGCTGTAAGACTCGGGTGTCTAGAATTGTTGGCAACAAGTCTAGGAGTGAAAAACCTCTAAAGATTTCTGTGCAGTATTACCCCATTACATATTCTTCTGAAAAGCGTGACTTGTTCAACACAAATCTTTAACAATCATAGAGATGGGTAATCTGGCGGAAGTTTTCTAAAAAGAAAATGGACTGTTCGGCCCTAATACGCCGAAATCGATCGGAGAATGCATCACATCGCAAAGTACTGTTATTAAAGATAAAATTTTTTACAGAGAATATATTAACAGATAAGTAATATATATATATATATATATATATATATATATATATATATATAAAAAAGAGAGAAGAAACAGATAAAATTCTTACCCACCGAATATATTAACTGATATATATATATATATATATATATATATATATATATATATATATATATATATATATATATATATATATATATATATATATATATATATATATATTCATACAAAAAAAAATATAGAGGTTAATGATTTAAATTAACCTCTATATTTGTTTTTTGTATGAATGATTCATGTAATTATAAATTAAAGCTGCACCTATAAACGAAACGATATATATATATATATATATATATATATATATATATATATATATATATATATACGAATGAGAGAAAAAACAGTTGGAGTAAAATC
>CAHIKZ030000908.1:7500-12500 GCA_903632075.3 Acanthosepion pharaonis | reverse complement strand
GAGATTGTTCAGCATTCACTGCCATATAGGAGGACCGATATTACATAACATCTCAGTACTCTTTTCATTGATTCTAACGACATTTTCCCTGTTTCTTAATACCCTATATTCAAATACCTTGAAAAATCATCGCGCCTTTTATCGTTTGTAACTTTGAAAAGGCGATCATGTTTTTTATTTGTTAAATATTTCATCAGTTTTTAAATGTATTTTTAAACCCACATTTACAACATTGAAGGTGATATTTGTTTTGTTTCAGTAGTTTTTTTTTATGTTTAGAGCTTCAAACATTTGGGATCCATTTTTACAGGTAATATTATGCAATATAGAAATCTTGCTTGCCAAGATCTGTGTTATTACTGTTCAGAGCAATTTCCTCATAGAAATATACATCCTGCTATATTTGCTTCAGAAGCTTCTTCCCACAAATCGCTGCTTTATTGAACCGTTTCCCAAGAGGATGCTTCCCCGATGATTAACCTGTTCAAATCTAGTTAACCGTTATCTTCCACACATGCCACATAAATTATGTTTCTTACTCTGTAGCCTTCTGCAAGAGATGGCGTGATGATGTAGATAGTACGGTCTAATATACGATAGATAGTCTACATTTTAAGAAAGCAAAAGCAAGTGAAAATGTATGACTATATAAATATATATGACAATATAAATATGACTATATAAATATATGACCATATAAAAAAGACATTTGGAAGATATATACATATACTCGTACATGTATGCAAGCGAACAGACAAATAAAATAGGGCAAATTATATATACACATATGCATGGAGATAGATGAATATATATATATATATATATATATATATATATATATATATATAGAGAGAGAGAGAGAGAGAGAGAGAGATAGATAGATAGATAGATAGATAGATAGATAGATAGATGTAAGTATGCCTTAATAACAAAACTGATAAAACAAAACCGAAAGTAAATGAAATTGTCTAGACAAGATACCCAAGTATATATTTTTTAAAAATTAAATGTTAGAATGCCAGCATCCTTTCTCCTTCGGTCGTAAGAGTGCTTACAGTAACCATTTTAGTCTGATGAAGTCCTAAGGCACGAAACATGTCACCCGAGAAAACATTTTCCACATTGTCAACACACACACACTCACACACACACATATATATATATATATATATATATATATATATATATATATATATATATATGAGTGTGTGTAAATGAATCTATGATAGATAGATAGATAGATAGATAGATAGATAGATAGATAGATAGATAGATATGAGCAGACTGACATTGATAGGACAGATAAAAGGACTGAGTTTGGCAGATTGGCTGACATATACGCACACAAAGATATCTCAATGTCTTTGTACATACTTAGATGGCAAATAACCTGATGCATATATATATATATATATATATGTAGGCAAGTACACAAACACAGACGCACACACAGACACAGACACACACCCCCCATATATATATATATATATATATATATATATATATATATATATATATATATATATGAATGTATGATGGATAAATAGATGCATAATTAGATAGCCATAGACAGATAGTACATAGCAGGATAGATAGCTATGAACAGCCATCGATATATATATATATAGAGAGAGAGAGACAGACAGACAGACAGACAGACAGACAGACAGAAATATGTATAGTCATAGATAGATAGATGCATACATACATACATCGTAACAGCCATAGATAGATAGATAGATAGATAGATAGATATGATTCGACTGAGATAAATATATCACACACTTATAGAGTCATATCTACGTATGTCAGCATTTTGCTTTTGCTTTTTTTTTTTACCTGTAATGCATAAGGAAAATTACCACATGATTTCTTTTTAAAAACATATTGCTACTTATCCATCGAGTAATGAAGAACCTGGCCTCCAGGTAACCGGCCTGAACGATCAAAAGATGAACTATCCTGTCTTGGAAATGAGATAAATATTAATGCGCGACCTGGAATTGTCACAGCCCAAAATTGTTGGCAGTAATCGGGCTTAGCAAGTAAATGACAACACTAAGTCGGCGGCGAAGCTGGGGACATTGAGATGGCCGGAAGTACAAAATGTGCGGATTAAATAAGTGACATTTTTTTTTATGGTGAAACCAACCGTTCCCTCATACAAACCATTTTTTTTTCTTTGAAAATTAATCAGTCCTCAGTGTGAGACTATTTCACTGGAGGCCAAACTCCGAAATAGATCGGTAATGTATTAGTTAAATGGAGAGACGGGAAGGTATGATAGAAATCGCCTGGATATGATAATAATAATAATAAAAAAGAAACGAAATGAAAATTCTACGCAATGAAAGAAAAGACTATTTTTAAGTGTGTGTGTGTGTGTGTGTGTGTGTGTATGAGTCTCTGTGTGTGCGTGTGTGTGTTCTCACGGACCTGCGAGGAAGCATTTTGATATTTCAGACAGAGAATTTGATATTTCTTACGAACGCCGGAGGTTGATATTCTAACGTGGGTAAAATATTGAGATATTAGTTCAGAGAGGGCTTCCCAACTGACAAACTAAATTCATAGAAAAATAACTGTTATTATATATATATATAGAGATAGATAGATGTATATAGAGTCGAGTATATGTGTATGTATGTATGTATATATATATACTCGACTCTTCCGTCGAATTCGACGTATGAGGGTCTAGCAGATCAGTTCCTAGGAACCAACAGCCCAATATCAGATTTGATTATAGTGGTGAAAGTTTTGTGTAGAACCATCCACACTTTTTGAAGGGACGAATACAAAGACCTGCTGCAGTACGTGCCACAAGGTCCCCAAACGACCCTACGCAGATTTTGAATTCAGAGTTATTCTTCTCCTTGATCATTTGCCATCCGAGGCTATACAACCCAGTCTGGCCTGCTATTTACCCATAGCTGGAGGGAGAAGAAGAGGATTCATTCAAGGGTATTAGCACCTAAATGAATGTAATGGATTCAACTGGAATTCGAACTCGCCTCTCCGATTTCTCAATCCGAGCCGCTACCCATTACTCCACCACCATTTTGGCTGAACTATTAAAAGTTTTCCTATAATCTAAGCACCCTAGATAAAAACGGAGAGAAACAGTAAATGCGGATATAATCTTTTGCTCAAATTTGGAGCGGATTAACCCTAAGACCCTAACCATGGGTATAGAGTACCCAGCGCAAATTTTCCTATTTTTAATTACATTTTTCAGCACCTGATTTTCTTACCTAATTAATATCTTTTTCAGTTCTTATTAATGTTAACTCAAAGTAGAAAGTCTGAAGTGTCTACATGTAAAATATTTCAAATAAAGATTCATATTTAATATATTTTTTTTTGATATTTTCAAAATTGGGTATGATATACCCATGGTTAGTAGTGGTGTAACTAATTGATGGTTAGTGTTCTAGGGTTAAAAGATCAGACTCGTGGTGTTCCGATTAGAGGATGTGCATAGATATATTGGATTGAGAGATATACCATTAATCAATAAACAGGAATATACCAATAATCCATACACAGGAATAACAACTTTCAAAGGGTGTAGCCAATTGTTTCATTTTATTCCGTTGCTGTTTTGAAAATAATTCTATTCTTTTCATATTTCAGTATATAAGTTATTTTTGCCCGGAAATAGATAAATATTTGTAGTTGATATCTTAGTAAACACTTAGTTTGAGAATAAATATCTATCTGCCATTTATATTTTTCGTCTGTAAGTATTTACTTGGTTCTGGGATAGGAAAATATTGGTCTTTGATTTGGCAATATGTAAATATTAGTAATTTGTATATGAATCTCTATTTGCTTGGGTCCGGGATAGGTAAATATTTGTTGATTATCTCTTATATATCTATATGATTCTAAGATGGGTAAATAATGGCGTTTTATTTCTGAAGCCTTTACTTGGTTTGGGAATTGGAAAATATTGATCTTTTCTATTTTCCGGAGAGGCATGGTTACTTGAAAGACTATAGGGCCTTAAACTGACACCCGACCTCAAGTGGAACTCGTACAGACGATCCATTGCTAAGGATGCAGGTACAATGGTTGGCACCCTGTACTGCTTCAGTTTGTATCTGGCTCCTTCTGTTATCTTCTACATTTACAAGAGCCAGATCAAACCAAAGATGTACTGCTGTCATATTCGGGCGGGAGCTGCCCAGACCGCATTCTCTAGCCTTGATAGCGTCCAAAAACGTCTCCGAGTCCTTGTGGGTGACGAATTATTCTCCACCCTCCAACCTCTTTCTAACGGGCGGGATCTGGCCAGCCTCTCGCTTTTCTATCGCTACATCCACGTAAAGTGCTCGGACGAACTACATTCCATCGTCCCTCCAGTTCAGACCTTCACGGCAAGGACGCGCTATACCATTTACATTGTAGCAAATCACCCACATTTCCTCCGTCTTCCATCGGTATAAAGTTCCACTGGAACAGCTTCTTCCCACGAACCAATGTCTTTTGGAACCGACTCCCAAAAGGACGTTTCTATGATCACTACAATTTTAACCAGTTCATGGCTAGGGTTAACCTTTATCTTCCACTCATACCGGTATAAATTACCTCATAACATAATTCTCTACTTCGAGTGGCCATCGGTTTGGTTTGGTTTGGTTTATTTTGTTTAACGGCATATCAACATCAGAGGGTTATTTAATGCCGACAACATTTTTTATTCCTGGTATTTTTTTTCTTTTTGTCAAAAATCTGTTTCTGGTAATATTTTTCCTTCAAAATTGTATTGCTGTTAATAATTTTTTTCCAAAAAGTATTGATGGTAATGGTTAAGTATTTGCCCATAGCTGGGACCCTAACAGGTGCTACTACCTTGGGTCAGGGTAGACCTGGGAAAACCAGCAATTAAGAGGTGGTTCTATGCTACTCAAAACCTCCTGATCAGAGGCCTTGCTACTGGATTTAGTTTATCGTCTTACCCAGGACGCGGATGTAGTTTAACGTCTTACCCAGGA
>CAHIKZ030000908.1:0-2500 GCA_903632075.3 Acanthosepion pharaonis | reverse complement strand
AAGATTGTGCAACGATAACGGTCGTTTGTAGATGTAAAATTTATATATATATATATATATATATATATATATATATATATATGTATGTATGTATGTATGTATGTATATAACGCTGGAAAAAGAAAGTAAGCTCATCTATAACGCTGGAAAAAGAAAGTAAGCTCATCTATAAGTACATTTGTGGACCTGTGTGCATTCAACGCATAGACACATCTGCATGATTATCTCAAGAATGCTATTCTTATTAAAAGAGAAATATCTCACTGTGACGAAAAGTTCTCGAGAGTACAATTATTGACTCTTGCACATATGTTAACTTTGGCCCATGATTATTTTTCTCCAAAAATCTACTTTCTTAAATGAAACAGACTTTTTCCATGCCATCACAGATGACCATAAATATTTTCAAAAGCCAAAGAAAACGGTTAAGATCTTCTTTTATTCGAAATGAATTAATTAATACATAAATAATTATACAAAATTAAATTAAATTAGTAAATAATAATTACTTTCAAATAAATAAATACATATTCACGAGCAATAGTAATATTTAATCAGTTTCGTTTATCAGACAATATATTTATCCTTTAAGCATTTTCATAAGTTGCCTTACGTTAAAGAGCTATCTTTAAGAATTTAACATTTGAAAACATAGATATTTTCCTCCACTTTATGTATGTATAAATAATTCCACATTTACATTGATACAGTTCCTCAAAGGATGAAATGCATTAGTAAAATCAGGTTTTCTTTTTGTATATATATATATATATATATATATATATATATATATATATATATATATAATCTTATACTAATAATACTACTAATAATAATAATACACACACATATATATATAATCTAATAATGCTACTAATAATAATAATGCATATATATATATATGTATATATATATCATCTAATAATAATAATAATGAAAAAAATAATACATATATATATATATATATATATATATATATATATATATATATATATAAAGAGAGAGAGAGAGATGTGTATATATATGGAAAAACGATATATACATTTTTTTCATATATCAACAACTTTATAGAAAAAGTTTAAGAGGAAAAAGTATGACAAAGTTGAAATTGCTTTTGTGTGTTGCGTTTTCGACATTTAAACGTTCATCGGACTAAAATGTTTACGCTGCTGCGTCTACGCATGCGCAGGAAGAAGAGGGGTCGTTCAAAATTTCACATTTAAATTAGTTTTTGTTTTTGATTTTTTATAGATATATAATCTAGCCTATTTCATTTATATTCTTTTTTTTTTATTTTTGGTCATGTTTCCTTCACTTTGTTATTTAATACCCACCCACCCCAAATTGTGACAACAGAAGATGTACCAAGAAAGGTGAAACGTTGTAAGACTCGGGAAGAAAATTTGTTGATCTACAAAAACGCACCTCATTAAATCACTTTTCCTGATGTCATAATTTTCCCTATTCAGGCCTGAAGATTGCATTCAAGCATGTTCACCTCAGTGTCCACATGCATATATATATATATATATATATATATATATATATATATATATATATATATATATATATATATATGTATATATATATATATATATATATATATATATATATATATATATATATATATATATATATATATAATTATTTTTAAAAAAAAAATTATAACATAAGTATGTTATAAAAATCACTACAAAATAGCCATTTTGTTTCAACACACTCTGTGTCTTATCAAGTGATGATGTTGAAAATAAAACCTATATAAAATATATATATATATATATATATATATATATATATATATATATAATAATAATAATAATAATACTAATACTACTAATAATACATACATATATATAATAATACATACATACATATATATTAATCCAATAATACTACTACTAATAATAATGCATATGTATATATAATCTATTAATAATAATGATAATACATACATATAAAAATATATAATCTAATAATATTAATATTACTACTACTAATAATACACATATATACATCTAATAATAATAATACATGCATACATATATACATATATGTATATATATATATATATATATATATATATATATATATAATCTAATGATAATAATACATGCATATATATCATTTAATACTAATAATAATACATATATATAATCTAATACTACTACTACTACTACTAATATATATGTATGTATATATATATATATATATATATATATATATATATATATAATGATAATAAACCTACTACATATATTGGTTTTACTATAACCACGACTTAACTGTCACCTTTCTGATCTTAGTTTTATTAAGCAACATTTCTTAGAAAAACATAGCCATGTACATAATATTAAACAGGTATTAGTTGATAGCACAACAATACTGACAGTAAAAAGAACCTTCCGATATTGGAGGCCATCTACATTAAAACAAAGGAATCCACACTCAACAAAATTACATTTGAAACTAATCACAACACATTACATTGAATCTAGAC
>CAHIKZ030000907.1:1697500-1746566 GCA_903632075.3 Acanthosepion pharaonis | reverse complement strand
TGCCTTTGGGCAGAGAGTAACTCAGACGAGGTTATGCCTATGGGCAGTGTCTCATCTGGGGAAGTAGACAGCCTCTTGTATGTGGGGTCTATAGGGAATTTTTGTGCAAGCGTATGCACTCGGAAAGCCCCATGTTAAAAACCCACCTTGTGCCACATCCTGCCTTGTGGAGAGGACTTGGGTAAATATTGAGTTTTGTGTTAACTTTTTTTCTGATTTGTGTTTTCTGATGCTGTAAAATCTTGAAATTTTCATCTTCAAATTATAAAGCACCTTTTTCTCTTCTCCATTCCACTTTTTTCTTTTATTTTTTTAATCAAGTTCCCATTTGAACAATGTTTTAAAATTGCTTACTGTTGATAATTAGTTACTAAAAGACTTTCTACTTGATTAAACCAGTATTTAATTTCCAATCTTTCCATCAGAACAAGTCAGAACTGGTCTCCAGAATAGCTCTGCCACTGAATTTAAAGACAACAGTTTCTGGAGTCATGAGTTTATTTCTCACTGAGTGCCTCATACTTTGAACCTTGTGCCAAAATTTAACTCCAATTAGTAAATAATTACATGAGTTTCAGCTATATGTTGGTCTATATAATTGGTTTTATAATGTGTTCCCATCTATTTATCTATATTGTAGGTGTGTGTGTGTATGCAAATGTATGTATTTGTTCAGTGTATACAGATGCAGTGAAAGCTTGTATATGTTAGCTGTGGTTTAAAAGGTCTAAAAATAGTGAGATTGATCTTGCTCTGGAAGTCAATGCATTTTAACATTTTAACCCATGAAAATTTCAGTTTTCCTATTTTAATAATTTTTTAATTCTTAAGTTAATGATTGAATAAGCTTATAGCAAGTTCTATGACAATAAAATATCTGTAGAAATTCCCCTATTGCATTGTTAAATATTTAAGCTTAACAACTTCAACAAAATATTGCAATAACAATCATAAATATGAATGTTGTTATTTTAAGAAGTGGATACAAATGAAAAGATTTGAAATTGACAATTTTTCCATTTCACTGAAACAGCCATTAAACACTTTTATCTTCCCTTCTTTCTTTCTTTCATTCATTTTCTCACTGAAACAAACTCCCATTTTTATTGATCAAAACAGAATAGTCCATTATTTATGGGATATTGGCTGGAGATGTTAAACACTTCTATCTTCCCTTCTGTCTTTCTTTCTTTTTTTCTTTCTTTCTTTCTTTCTTTGTTTTTCTCAATAGAACCAAGTAGTGTCTTTTCCCCTCTTTCCACGCGATCAAAACTGATTAGTCCATTATTTATGAGATATTGGCAGGAGGCATTAAACACTTCTATCTTCCCTTCTGTCTTTCTTTCTTTTTTTCTTTTTCTCAATGAAACCAAGTAGTGTCTTTTCCCCTCTTTCCACACGATCAAAACAGAATAGTCCATTATTTATGAGATATTGGCAGGAGGCATTAAACACTTCTATCTTCCCTTCTGTCTTTCTTTCTTTTTTCTTTTTCTCAATGAAACCAAGTAGTGTCTTTTCCCCTCTTTCCACGCGATCAAAACGGAATAGTCCATTATTTATGAGATATTTGCTGGGTGTAAGAGTCATGCAAACTAATGAAGGGAAGATCCAGCATAATTATAATAGGATAATTTGATTTCAATAAAATTTGCATTTTATATGAATTCTACTTTATGAAAATTGACATGTCATAGAGTGAATGCCAGTATTAAACAGGCACTGATTAAAGCTATCTGAAACTGGTTGACACAAACCAATGCAATACCTATAACCTTCTGGATCTACATTGACACAAACCCATCAGATGGCAAGTATGACTAAAATAATGGTCATGTACAATTTTTCACTTAGTAGCTGTTAAAATGTCTGTATTTGGCTTACTTGAAAAATCTAATGAATTAGACAAAAACATTTCAGAAATTAGTGATTTTTTTTTTTTTTTTACTATTAATATAAGCATTATCTCCTCAGGAAGTTTTTAAGAGCATTTGATATATATATAAATTTCTTAAGAAGTAATGGATTTTTATTTATTAATCTGACTTATTTTTATCACTTTAAATGTTATTTTTAGTTGATACCCATATTTGAGTAGATGATCTGAACTTTTAGGAATCTAAACAAGAAAGATGTGCTTAAAATGCAGTAAACAACTTTGTTTAATCACAATGCTCTTTGTAGCCAAGAGGTTACAGCACATCAGATCTAATGATGGTTTGTCCTGTAAAGGCAAACACAAGTTCAAATCCTGCTAGAGTGTGCATTTTTCTTTAATAAGATTTCTCAAATAGTCAGGGTAGGAGACAATATAAAATCTTGCTTAAAATAAACATTATCTATTCAAATATAAGTATGTTTAAAGTGAATCAAATATTCTTAAAACTTCAAGAGTCTGAGGGCTATATATGGGCACATGGCTGAGTGTTTAGATAGTTCACTTTCTGATCATGAGATCTCAGCTTTGTCTTGATGTTATCTACCTAAGGAGGTGATCCCAGTGCGCAGCATCTTTGGAAGGTGCCTGAAAACCATACCATAGGTTGACCCAAGCCTCATGAGTGAAATTGGGTAGATGAAATTATTTGGGAACTGTCGATAGTTGTGCTAGCATGAAGTCACAAGTCATCATGACTGAGGACATGCCCATACCGGCCTTGTTCAAACCGTTGATCACGTCAGATAGTGCACACTTTCCCAGAAACTGTAACTAAGGTCTGCTCAGCATAGTTGCAGTATAAACCATGGGTGAACTCTGTGGGTGTTTAACAAACACAAATGTGCCTGAACCGGCGTCTGCAAAAGGGATTGACTAACAACTTGAGTAGGCAGGCATATTCATATACAAGAGAAAAACTTAAATAATTCGAGCTATCCAAAGTAAATCCATTTTAATATTTTTTTTCAGACATGCATTTTGAAAATTCTGAAAACTATACTAAATGTTTGACAAAAACGCTGATAAAATTAGTTCAATTAATTCTTATTAATCTCCTTGTGAATTATCACAGTTTGGTCATGCCAAAGATTATAAATCTACTTTTGATCCATCCTCGGGATTTAGCAACAGAAAAATGTGCGACCTGCTGAAAACAGACAAAAATTGACACATTCTTTCATAAAAAAATAAACTGAACAAAACTTTGAACAGAACACTTGATACAAATGTTGAATTTATTTTGGAAAATGGATTTTTTTTCTTCATTCTTTTTCATTAATTTAGGATTTCAATTATCTGAAATTTTGAATTATCTGAACATCTTTTTTCAACTCCTCTCTCAAGGTGTCCTAATAATCAAGGAAATACTATACTATTGGGCAGTGTAACAGATATCATCTAATTCAGACCAATTCGTTAGTGTTGCGAGTTTGATCCTTACAGGAACTTGACCATTCTGCCTGTAAAATGAGTGGCCATGGTTAGATGTAAATAAATGGCGGAACTACCCAACAAACAAAATTGATAAAGTTTGCAATAAACAACAAGAAAAAAAAAAACAGAACAGAGCAAAAAATAATATAAAGCAAGTAAACAATATATGTAAGGAAAAGCAACGGTAATATCTCAAAAAAATTCATAAACTAAGAATTGGGATGGACACACAAGAGAAAATATGGAAGCAAATGTAGTATTCTGACTTCAAGACAGGACAGATCAGGACTGAGTCATATGAAACCGAGAACTGGGCTATTGTATTGGCTAGAAAGAAGTCCTAGCATGTATTTGTCTGCTTCTACCTATAAATTGGGGAGTGGGGAAGTGTTTTGCTGTCATTCCTAACAGGATTGGAATCAACAGTGCCTGTGGGAAAATTAAATAAAATCAATAAATAAAATAATAATAATGAATAATAAAAAAGACAAACACAAACATACATTTTTCCATGATGCTGGCAATAAAGGAGCTGAAAATATGATCACCCCATTTGGCTTCACCAAATGGTGTTAGGCGGTGCTGGTTAAGTCTATAAAATGACAAACATTTTTCTTCCTGATTCTCTTTCTCCTGCCTTCTCCAAGATGTAGCATTTTGCAATAATTATGTTCTGGCTGGAGAACGTTAGTTTCCCCAGTTCATTGATGACTGAACTCTTGTTTAATTTTCCAATGCATGGTGTTTGGCTGTGTTTCCAAAGCCTCCACCTATGAAGTAAATCAATCTTTCCTTTGGCCATTCCAATTCAGTGCAAGGCTGACTTGAGCTGATCATTATAACCATGCTTAAACGCTCCACTGAGTAACATACAACCTTTCTTTGGTCATTCCAACTCTGCACAAGACTGACTTGAGCACAACCATTAATAGAATGTTTGTTTACTTACCCTAACTTCTGAACCAAAGCAAAAATTGACATATTCAAGAGATATTAAGAACTTTTATCAGCACATGTACATACCTAAAATCAACTCCAACATGCAACCTTTAAATTCATATGCCCTTCTACCAGACTATCACTTGGTTCTTTGTGTTAAACAGTGATTAGCAATGCCAGCCAATGGCTTTTGTGATAAGTTAGGTCCTCCAGGTGTTTTACTCTTATGGCCTTGTGCCAGACTTAACTCAGTACATAATCCATTTCCTGTTATCTATGGTTAGTGATACCAAGTATTTTAAAGCTATCTTTATTTTTCTCTTCTTTTTAACAACTTGTGTCTATAATATAACAAATATGGCCATGAAAAATCCATACTTACTTATAAATACTGATTGTAAATTCAGGAAATTTGGTGGGATTCCTTAACAACTACCTTCTCTTACCAATATTTGAATTAATTTTTACCAATGTTTAACTGGCTTGCTATAGATTCCAGATACACTCCATTACAAAAGCTCCATGTTAATACAATTCACTTTACTCTCTCAAGGGCAGATAATCCAACATATCTAATAACCAAACATATCTTTCAATTCACATCAACTTCAAGAACTATAATTCCTCTCAACTGTTACATTCCAAAATGGATAAACCTTCAACAAAGAAATTTCTTACAAGGCCCTGAAGCAGAAGAGTTTTTCCTAAAGAAATAAAAACAAAAAAGCAAAGATGACATCTGCAGGTGAATGAGTTTGACCTTCACCAATGCCTAGTGTTTTTCAATAATTTATCAGAAGTGTCTCTCTGACCCATGAATTAATAGGAAAAAAGGTCCTCTCAGGTGTTTTACTTTTGTGGGTTGTCCTGCTGATGTGTTAACTTTGTCTCAATGTACTTCTTATATTATATATAATTTTGTTTGAGGGTTAAAGACATCATTACCTCACAGTGGAAATAGATAATTTACAGGCAAATCATATACAAGATACAACACAATAAGCACAGACAGAAATGATAAAAATGCTTTAGTATACATTTCAAAGAAATGATTGTATATTCTAAAGAAGGTATACATATACAGAGTTAAAATGTTTGTGCTTATCTGTTGGTAGCAACATGTTCTATTGGAAAACTGTCCAAGACATCTAACTCCTTTCACCGTCAAAGAGAAAAAGAAAGAAAATTTGATTTTTGTTTCAATTGGTCACAAAATACCTGTTCCAGTGCATCATGGGAGTATTCTATATTTAACTCCATTTTTTTTACAATCAAATTTTTTTCTTTTATTATTGCTAATTATCATTCTTTTTTATATTTTTAGTCTTGGGTATGACAATAAACTAAATCCGACAGAAAGATCTCTGATCGGAAGATTGGATGTTTTGAGAAGAACCACCTCTTAATTGCTGTTGTTCCCAGGTCCACCCTGACCTGGGGTGGTAGAACCTGTTAGAGTATGGGCAAATAGTGAAAGCCAAAATGAAAACGAAATACTATGAAAGTATAAAAATACATTTTTATCATAAAATTACCAGCAATACGTTTTTATATAAATAAATTACCAACAATGCATATTTATAGCAAAATTACCAACATCTTATCTGTAGTTGAAGGCATATAATTGGTTTCAAAATATTGAGATTTTGGCATTAAATAACCCATGAAGGTTGATATGCCATTAGACAAAATCTATTTTCCAAATTATCTATATTTTAAAGTATTTTTATTACTTAACTTTTACTTTTTCTTTTATTATTAATTATTTTGGTTTCATAGTCCAACATAGTCTAGTACTAAGGGTGGTAACACCTGTTAGGGTCCCAGTTATGGGCAAATAGCTAACCCCTAAACAAAAACAAAACACTATGAAAGTATAATAATACCAGCAGTACCTATTTATAATAAAATGACCAGCAATACATTTTATAAATAGTTGAAGCCATAAAATTATGTTCAAAATATGTTTGTTGATATGCTACTAAATCAACCAACCAACATGAAAAACTTTCATGACATTAATCCATATAATATCCTACAATTTCTTAAATTCTATTCCAAAATATAACTTCAACACTACTACAATATAAAACACATATATCACTGCCTATAGCAATCATGTCCACGCAAACATGTATATCCACAAAAGATGAGCATTATTTACCATATATTCAATTGTGAAAAGTAGAATAACATGTATCATATTTTTATTAATTCAAAGCTCACAAGAAAATGAAATTTTGACATTAAATGACCCATAAGGAGTTGATATACCATTAAACAAGCAAATCAAATCAAATCAGAGAAGCTGAGTATCATCTACCATGTACTCAATTGTGAAAGTAGAATAACATATATCATATTTTTATTAATTCAAAGCTCCCAAGAAAATGAAATTTTGACATTAAATGACCCAGAAGGATGTGATATTCCATTAAACAAACAAAACATACTTAGGGTTAGAGGTTATTTAGTGATTTACTTGTTGCTATCACTGCATACTATTGTGGCCTTGTGCCAAACTTAGCTCAGTACATAATCCATTTCCTGTTATCTGGAAATAAAACAAACAGCTATTTCCAGTTTTATGTTGTGATTATTATCCTGTCATTATATTCTCTAATTGCACTTTAGATCTTCTCAGATTGTTTTTTGGTGCTGCCTAAAGTGCAAAGAAAGGTAATTGTAAAAATTCCATCTAATTCTGGCTTCATTGTTTGTGTCTGAGTTCGTTTGTACTTTCCAAAACAAGTTGTGCAAATATTACATAAATATATACCCGTACTTTTAGCAGTAGATTATATATTATACTAGCAATTAGGATTGCACTGATTAATCGTCTATTAATCGGTAATTATTATTCATAGCAGCATTGGTTGATTAATCAGCTTTTGTTAAATTCTAGTTAACCAGTTTTCATACTCAGTCATACTTGTTTAGTATATGACAGAAATTTAGTATCAAGTTTAAGAATTTTCGGTTATCATGAGTGTAGGAGTCACGTACCCTATCCATCATCAGAGTATAATAACTATGTACCCTGTGTAAAGTGTTACACACACACAAATAAAACTGTATGTGAATTACTTAACCAAAACTGTCTTATCATTTTTTTTCTGTTTGTTTTATTCACTGGGGAGGTGCAGGCAAAAATGGATATTGGCCCAGATTGAGAAATTGGGAAGCTGACTTTGAATTCCAGTCACAACGCTGAATTATTCAAAAGGTGCATTCCAAGTAATACGCATATATTATTGAAAATCTTCATTCTTTTCCATATTAGTACATATACATTTACATTATTTTTATAGAAGAGTTTTACAAATTTAATAGCATTACAAAATGTTTCTGGGCTTTTAAACATTAATGCATGTACAGTAATTTGTTTTAATTCATAACTCTGACACATGGAAGGGAAGTTTAAAAAAATATTAAGACCAAGCCACAAGGGACCTTCCCCCATGCAGTACCTCTCCTTCAGGAGGGGGCTGGGTTTATTGTCTGATCTGAGGCTTCTCTAAGGGAGCTTGGGCAATTATTCCACGGTATTGCCGTTAAACCTGCTTTAAACTGACCTGTGCACTGAAAATTACCTATAATTAATTATTAAATGAATAAACTGAAGTATACTCCAATGAACAAAAAATATGAATCTATCACCTCCCACCAGCTATGGGTAAATAGCAAGACAGATTGGGCTCTATAGATTTAGTTGGCAACCAGTCTAGGAGAAGGAAAACTCTGAATTCAAACCAGTCAAGAGGGTTAGGCTATCTTGCCAAAATACACCACTGCTGCTATGGCTACAGTAGATGTCATGCTTCTATGACCCTGAGGAGTTATAGGATTTGTGATTGTTATTCACTGAGATTGTTGGGTATCCGTTTTCCTTTTTGCAATGCAGTGTAGGTGCAAACATATATTGATGTTCCAAAACTTCAAAAGGATGCCTGTAACCACAGGAACTCTCTATATATTATCATTAATGTACTTTTACACTTAACATCGCACACCTATTTGCCGGATATAAAATAAATATTGGCTAAAATGTTGAAAGACATTAAGGTATTATTAATGTATCAGTGCTGTCAAAAATGATGACAATTGTCAGAAAGATTTAATAGATGCAATGAAGCAAAAGTCTTGAAACAATGTCCTAAAGTAAAATGGAGATAAAGAATTCAGAATTGAAGCCAATGAACTGTTTAATTATTCCATTCCCTTTATATTTTTTAGACATTCAATGGTATCTATGGGTCATTGATTACTCCTGGTATTATATAAATCACTTTTTGCTCAGTATTTTTTCATGTTAAAAATTTTATGTGCTTATGATAGTGAAATGAAAATATCTCTTCAAAGAAAAAGATTAGCAACAGAACAACAAAGCCACTTCAAGACCAGGTTGAAGCAAGAAAATCACTTAATAGACAAGGGTATCTGAGTGCCTCACATGAAAGGCTTGAACAAATAGGATTGCAATCTAAGAAAAATAGGAGTAAAAAAAACTGATTACTTAAATGCTTTATTTTGCTTGAGAACTAATTTTCTCTAAATGAAGATATTTGTATAGATTATTAAAATGACTAAGGGAAGTAATCACTCATAAATTTCAGTCAGTTATGTGCTATGTGTGATACAAGCTTAGGCAATCATGTATCTTTTGATACATGACTGATGAGGCAGATTTTTTTCCGCAGTAAGTTGCCATTTCTTTCTACAGTAGACTAGTTGCCATCCAAGGACCCAGTTTTTCCTGCTATTTACCCATAGCTGGGGGGAGGAGAAGAAGAGGATTCACACCTTTCCAAAAGGTATTAGCACATAAGTGAATGTAATGGATTTGACTGGAATTCAAACTCAGCTCTCTGATTTCTCAATCTGAGCCACTATCCATTACTCCACCATGCCTCCTCCTCATAAATTTACTAACTTAATTTGATTTACCACCCTACAGATGGTACAGGAAAGATATAAATAAATACACATTGATAATTATTACATGGTTTGATTAGTAACATTGATACGAGTATGTTTTGATGAAGTATTTTTAACCATTAATTTTGGCTAGCAGTTTTCTTTCATCTTTGTTGGGGCCAGAAATACACGTACAAACAAGAGTGTTACAGCAAGAATGTTTGGTCTGACTGTCAGAGCTAATGGCTAAAAACTTCCCTCTCAAAAAGGCAGTACCTGCTCCTATTTATAGCTGGGAGAGTCCATGCGTTCGTGGGTAAATTACCATAACAATCTTAATTTTTTGTTAATTTCTGTCACAACTTTACTTGGAAATTGATATCCAAAATAAAAAATTAATAAGGCTTCACAAACTTAATCTTCTATGTGCTGTATCCATTCAGGATGAGGGTGATCAAAGCTCTCTGCTTTTTATCTTCTGTAACTCTAAGTAACATCTGTTTTTGTCATCATCCCTCCCACTTTCTGTTCTTACATTCATTTACACAAGCTCATTAGATAGGTTATTTACTGCTTTCCTCTGCCCTCCTATCTGTGAGTGTCACATTCTCCAAGCCCTCTTTCCCCATTATATGACCTAGAAATTTTAACTGTTTCTGATTTTAAGTATAAACATCATCTTTGTTTCCAGTTTCTCTAAAATTTTCTTCTTGCTCACATGTTCAGTTCATGGTATTCTCAGTATCCTTCTGTAGACCCACATTTCTGTTGCTTCAAGTCTCTTCTTCATCTGTGATAAGATGGGCCAGCATTTACAGTCTGATAGGAAGGCTGATATTACATAACAGTTCAGTACTCTTATCTTTGTTTCTAATGAAAATTTTCCTGTCTCTTAATACTTTGCTTAGTTTTTGGAAGGCATCTTTCATTATTTCAATGTGCCTTCAGATGTTGGTGTTACATTTTAACTCCTCTGTTAAAACACTTCCCAGATATTTAAATTTTTTGTAATTGCTTGAATTCTTCACCTCCAATTCGTAGTTTGTATCTTGGGTGGTTCCTCTTTCTGACAACCATACTTATTTTATTTCCATGAGGATACACAGATGGTGTAGCAACTTGAAATGAGAAATTAGAGAGTTGAGTTCAAATTCTAGTAGAGTTCTTTACATTCACTTATGTACAAATATTCTTGGGAAAAGGTATGAATCCATCTCTTCTTCTCCAAGCTATGGGTTAAATAGTTGAAAGTGTATCTAGATAAATCATTGTATCTCCAAAAAATTGTTAAAGCATTATTCACTTACAAAAAAGATGTAAGAATTATTCTTATAATCCAAAATATACTTCAGCTTTAAATAACTCAAAGGGTTGATAAGCCATAAAAAATATGAATCAATCAATCAATATATTTCCATGCATTTTTTTTTTGTTTTAAAGCAGTTAAATTATTTGGCAATCTCAGGATTGATTAATGATTCACTGTAGAAGAATTTTTAATAGCTTATGCTAGGTAAATATCATTAATATATTTTTTGGGGGTGTTTTACTGGGTGCTCATGCTTGTGACCTTGTGCCAGACTAGGATTAGTAAATACCATATGTGCCTCATTTGGAACAGTTTGATTAACAAACTTGTCTTACAGTCTACATTATGTCCTCATCTTTGTTTTTATTATCACAAAGTTTCAGTTGTTGTGCCTTTCAGTCTTCTTCAGGTATCTGTAGATTTTCAGGGAATTTTAAACTGAACACTTTATTTAAAAAACAATGATAGATTATTCCTATTCCACAGTCCTTGTCCAGATCTCAGTCTCTTTTTTTTTCTTTCTTTTTCTTTTTTAAGTACTGCTCTCTTATTGCTACCCAATGAATCTGATTCTGTACTATCCAACCCAGGGATTGAACTCGCAATGACTGTGCCACTAAATTCACAGACCAATGCTTTAATTCTCTAGCCTATTGTCCCACCTGAGAGCCTTAAACCTCATGTTCATATTGCGTTCTTACTGCTGCCACTGCCTGAAATGTGATAATTCCTCATCCCAGGAATTCAAACAGAAATTGTCTTACAATTCATTATTATTGTTATATACCATACCTATGAACATTAATGGGTGTGTCCCAATCCTCATAAATACATTGGACACTATTGTAAGTAGGGGTTAATATGCTGTCTAAGTAGTCCACCACTAGCAGTGGTTTACCTACTTCACACCACTGTCGAGTATTGTATTTCGTTGATGTTATAAAGATTACCATTTCATTTCCAACCTCCGATTTGGTTATTCCTCATTCAGTAACCTTTCCTAGGTTACAACAATTATTGTGTTGAGTTTGATCTTCACTGAGTATCTCACACTTATAGCCGTGTACCTGACTAAGATGTATATTTTATGATACTTTCCCATGGAGTTGTAGTTAGTATGCTTGTCTTGAAGACCATTACTACTGTAGTGAGTTTGAGCTTCTTTGGAAACTGTTCTTATGAACTTAGATTAAGTTATGTTACAGGAGCTCCTTTATTTATGAATATATTCCTGGAGTTTGTTAGTAAATCCATGTTTTTGGAAGTACATAATAATAATAAATTTTATTTTATTCTTGACACTAGCTTCCTTGCTAATATTGATGTTGCTTAAGGAATAGTCAATCAAAAAATATGCTTGCTGTATTTGCTGGCCTATTGGACACACCCACATTGGATGTACCCAGATTTTGGCATGGCATATTTAGGAAAAAAATGCACAACCAAAATTATAACTTTACCTTTATGTGACATTCTCAATTAACCACTAAGAAACAATTACAGTATTAGCACAATTACTACTGATACTTTTAATTTGATAGAATTGAGGTAAGGCTTAATTGCCAGGATATTTTTTGAAAAGAAGAATTTTAGTACATTTCATCATGTATTCTTTAAAAATAGTTTTAGTTATTTTTCAGTGAGCAACATCTGCACATACAGTAAATTCACAATAGCTACAAAGAAATCTACTATTAACAGTGAACATTGGTCAGTCAGTTAAGTGCTATGCGTGATACATGCATAGGCGATCATGTATCTTTTCATACATGACTGACGAGGCAGATTTTTTTCCTGCAGTAGGTTGCCATTTCTTTCTGCAGTAGACCAGTTGCCATCCAAGGCTATAAAACTCGGTCTATCCTGCTATTTACCCATAGCCGGTGGGGGAGAAGAAGAGGATTCATACCTTTCCCAAGGGTATTAGCACATAAGTGAATGTAATGTATTCGGCTGGAATTCAAAATCAGCTCTTTGATTCCTCAGTCCGAGCCGTTATCCATTACTCCACCATGCACGGGTACATATGGTAACAGACAAAAAACAGAAATATGGTACTTGTTGGTAAATGAAGTCCCATACCATCTATGCAGAAAAACAAATTCCAATACCTGTATATGAACAAAAACACACTCAAAGCAAGCATCAATATACCAGTCAAAACAAATATTTCGGTAAAATCTGGTATTTGTACAAAAAAAGCAGCAAAATTTTGTGCAATTCCATAAATCTGAAATCATGTGCAAATAAAGTAAATATTGGTATTTAAGTAAAAATTGGTATTAGACAAGAAACAAAAACAATTTGAATGAAATCTTGCAATGCCAGTACATGCATACACAGGAAATACCAGTAAGTCTGTAAAAACTGGTACAAAGCATTCAGAAATAAATTTCTGTGTAATGCTCATGAATGTAGCAAAAGCAATATGGTACTTCAGCAAGCAACAGAGAAAAACTTGTAATATAAACTAACAATACAGGGAGTATCATTAAGAAAAAAATACAGGCTACCCATAAAGGCTTTAATCATCATCATCAAAACCTAGAAAAAACATCATCCTTAAAGTCAGGTACTTGTAAATTATCATCCTCAAAACCTGAAAACTGATCACTGTTGTCATCCAAATAAGTCACCTCACTCCTGGCATCCTGTGCATCAAAAACTGGATCATTACTTTCTTCAAACAATAAATTGTCCCCAGTGGCATCAAGGACATTACTAATATCACAGTTTTTAAAATGATTTAACTATTTCTGGATTTACTGCATCCCACAAAGTTTTAACCCATTCACACACTTTTGAAATCTTCCTTCTTTCTATAAGTGTCACTTCAAAATCAGAAGACTGTATTCATTTGTTTCACTCGTCTTTCATGAATCCTTTATAATGCTTGTTAATACTGATATCTAGAGGTTGCAGCTGGCTGGTAAGGCCTCCTGGAACTACAGCCAACTGAGCTCTCAGATGTCTAACTTTGTTCTTAATGGCCTCAGTTCTGTGACATCAAAACTGATCCTATACTAGCAAGGCAGGTTTCTTTAACAGCCTACCAAGACGCCTAGACCATACTTTTTCTTTTCATATTTTAAACCCTTCTACATCTATTCAACATTTGGGATGGACATGAACATAAAATCTACTTAGCAATTTTTATTTGAGTAATATCTTTCTTTTAAAAATCAGAAAAGGTGGCAGCTTTGTGCCATCAGTACAGCATGATAAGACAAGGATGTAATGCATTTTTTTAAGGCCAGATATTTTAATAGTATCAGTTTTTGTCATCTCTAGTTTCTGCTGTTATTTGAAAGCACATTGAAGGTCAGAGGATCCTCGTCCATGTTGCCTATCTGTGAAAGTTCAAAATTGCTTTGTCTTGAAGCATTAGTGACAAACCTGTGAAACAGAATAGTTTTATCTTCATATTCAACTGTTGTGCACTAAGCTCTGTGTATGCACTCATTCCTGGTGAACCACACTTTTTTCATGGTCTTCATGTTTCCTGGTGTATATTTTTGGAACGAAAATCTGCATCCAATAGGTCAGCAAATACAGTATTTACTTTATTTTTACATTCAGACTAATGTCTTCATCTTTGCTGTGATGACATGGACATTGAAATGAGAACAATCTACCCCTATAAATTGAATAAAGGGTTCAGTTCAAAATTCTCTGAAGGTTGCATGTATTGACAGATGGTGAATGGTAATAATGCCACAAGTAAAAATCGCTCAAGTGAAAAACACTCTTTAAACAGCTTACAATTAAACATGAGTAGCTGTTTAATTTTAAGCTATTTAAAGATAAATTTCTAATCAGAGGACAGTTGTTGGCTGTTTATTACTTCTGGTTCAGTTGTTTGGGCAACTGTTAATATAATTTCATTCAAAATCAACTTTTTTTGTAAATAGTTTATATTTCAATGAACTTATTTTTTTTCTATTTTTTTTTTTACTGGTGCCATTTTAACGTGCTATTATTACCTAAATTCATTGACAAACACCTGAAGAATGACTAGTAGACACAATGTCCAAAATGTTTTAATAACAGCCACAAAGTTGAGAATATGAGTTCAAATATAGATAATAAGTTCTCATCTTAAAAATTCAGATAGAAAAAATTTCACAATAAGTTGTTTCAATTATTTACATTATTCAGACTATTGTCCTCATCTTTGTCACCATATTTATTACAATGTTTCAGCCGTTGTACGCTCCAGCCTTCTTCAGGTGGACACATGGCACAGTGGATAAAGCTGTTGGTTAGATCTAACGACAGGACCCAAAGAGTGTGAGTTCAATACCCGGTTAAGGCAGTGGATAACTTGAAGAGGGGAATTAACAGGAGATAACTGATATCCATTAAACATGGCATGTGGAAGTAGAACAGTCTATCCCAGTGAGCAAAATAAAGGGTTCAGTTTGACATTCCAGCCACCTGAACAAGGCCGGAGTGTACAACGGCCGAAACATTGTAATAAATATGGTGACAAAGATGAGGACAATGGTCTGAATAATGTAAATAATACCTCATCTCAGAAATATAGACAGATACTAAAGTTGTTTCAATTTTTTTGTTTGATACAGAAAATTTTCTATTGCAAATACTTACACAAATCTTCACTAGTGTCCTCTACTAATTTGTTTTACATATGTTCTTAAGCCTGAGCACTCTGAAGAAATATACGAATTGATATTATGTACATTCTGATACCTGGTGAAATCAGACTTGTCCTTATATTACTGTACTAAATATTGTGAGATTTAAATGAAAATTGGGTGGTAGGAAAATATATTTCCACTCAAATCTGTTCCCGTTGACAGCTAACATGGAAACCGGAACAACACTTCACTCAGTACTGTTGTTTACAGTATGCAGGAAACAATCACTCTTTCTCTGAAACATGGGTATAGCCTTCACTAGTCTCAAACTGCTCCTGAAACAAAAAGTCAGCTCTTTTTATCCTTCCATGGTCACGGGCAAGAAATTGAGATCTCTCACTTGTGTTAGCCTCGTTCTTGCTGATAACACATACGCTGTGTCATTTCAACATTGATTTGCTGAAATTCACCTTGCAGGTCAATGATGTCTACAAGCATGTGTACAGACAATTCGCCTTCTCTTGCTTTGGCAAGGTATGTCTCCACCACAAATATGAACAAGGTGAGATATCCCTAGATATGGACAGTGGAACGAGAAGTCTACTCCCATAGATTAAATAAAGAAAACTGAATTCAAATCATCTTGAAGAGGTTTGGGATCTGTGAGGCTGTCTTGCCTATGACACACCACTGCTGCTACAGCTGCAGTACATATAGTGTCCCTAAGACTACCCTAAGGGTTATTGGGACTCAGGGAATGTGATTTGATCATTTGTAATATGCTTAAAAATAATTCTAGCAGATGTTGATTTATTGGGTATTGGTTTTGTGGAAAGTAATGTCATTTCTAAAGATGGCATAAAAGTTCTTCTTCAGAAAATAACCATACTTATCCATTACAAAACTAATATTTTGTTTCTTGTTGAAAGAATCTTGAATTCTGGTCCTTTCATAAAAAGAATAATTTGTAAATTCAAATTTAAGAAATCACATAATAATAAAGGTATTTAATATACTTTGTTATTCGCATTACAATCTGTACTTTTATTGATATCACTTATCTTCTTATCTTTAATCATTTCACCCCAAGGAAGACTATAATTCCACTAAGACACCAGGGGTTACCGTGAATGAAAGATAATGAGAAGACTTTAGGGAGAAGAAAGGACAATAAAAGAACAAACCTCATGAAGACATAATGGCGATTGACTTGCATTTACATTTTTGCGGATTGTAAGTGACAAGGAAACAAGAAACAAGTGAGTTCCACAGATGAGAAGTGTGAGAAAGGAAACTATTAGACTTGAATTTATGTTACATCTCGTTATTTCTACAATAAAATGATGAAACCTATTAGCTACTAATAGAAACCTAGTAGCCAATAGTATACTTAAATTCATGTGTTTGAAGTACCAAGGAGGAGAGCTCATTATAACAACTGTTATTAGAATATTTATAGAAAAAGAGAGAGTGAAGCCATATCATGATGGTGTAAAAGTGGCTGAAATGGAGATGCCAAGTCAGGACCGTTCATTACAGAACCTTCTCTGGATTTTGTCAAGAATCTCGAGATATATTGTAGGAGTACCAGACCAGATATGTCAACAATATTCAATGTGTGGATTAATGGTAGATTTATAAATGTGCAAGATGGATTCTAATGAGAAAAATTATCTGGCATGTGAACCAAATTTCCTAGCAATCAATTCAATATAATCACTCCACTTTATGTGAGTAGAAAATGTGAGACCAAGAAGGTACAATGCAGAAAAAATTCTCTATGTTGATTAAAAGATAATAGTTTTGTTGTGGAGATGTTCAAATTTACAAGCCATTCCTTTCCCCGGTTAACATTCTGGTTGGAGGTCATTTTCAAATGCAGTTACCAGTTTTACTTTTTTTAGACCTATCAGACTTAGTATGAAGACAGGAGTAAATAGTTGTGTCATTGGTATAAATATCTAGTTGGGAACTAATTATAACGTCAAAGTTGTTGAAGATCAGAAATAATATAGGTACAAGGATAGAGCCTTGGGGGAACCCCACATTAATGTGAAATAATAGTTGCTATTTAATACAACCTTCATTACACAATTTATTAAGAACAATTAGATTAAGCCAAATATTTGGGTAGAAACACCATAGCTGTTGAAATTGTGGAGAAGGCCAGCATGCCAAACACTGTGAAATGCCATTGAGATATCTAAAGCCACAGTCTTAGCCTCACTGTTCTTATAGGCAAATTCAGTAATAACTACTTACATTATTTATATTATTCGGACTGTCATCCTCATCTTCTTTGCCATATTCACAACTTTTCGGCTGTTGTATGCTCCGGCCTTCTTCAGGTGATTGGAATTTCAAACCCTTTATTTTGTCCACTGGGGTAGATTGTTCTAGTTCCATGTGTCATGCCATTCTGGATGTCTCAGTTATTTCCCTTTAACTCAACTCTCCAAGTTTGATTCACCACTGCTATTGAACTCACAACTGTTTGGGTCTAGTCACTGGATCTAACCAACGTCTTTATCCACTGGGCCATGTGTGCATGAATTTTTGGAACTCATAAACTTAATGTCTCAGCAACCATTTTACCAGTGCTCATACTGCAATTTTTCTGTTATTATTATTCCATTTTTTACCAGAGCTTATATTGCAATTTTTGTTGTTATTCAATGCTTTTCTCTAGCACTCCTTATTACTGGTTCCTATATTGTATTCATAGCTATCCCTGGTCAGCTCAGGAGATTTTTTTGGCCTAGCATATGTGCTGATTCCTTAAGTTTTTGTATTTTCCAATGATGTTTTCTGCCTATTATTTCAACCTTATCCCATAGGGAGTGATGATCACCTTTTTCCCTCTATATGTGGTCAGTTACACCTGATTTTTCTCTTTGTAAAGTGGTAACACAAGAGGAATGTTCTTGCATTCTTAACTTAAGGGGGTGGCTTGTTTCTCCTTTGTATTTCCTACCACAGCTACATGTGATGGTGTAAACACTGTCCTTAGTCATGTTCTCTATTGGGGGAGTCTTACTCAGAAGAGGTGTCTGTGAAGTGCTGAACCACTTTTGAAGGTTGTCCTGATATTATATGGACCACAGATCCTTTGTATTTTCTCCGATAATCCCTTCACATAAGGTAAACATACTATTTTCTGAGCACTGTTATTCTCTTGTACCCTTCTATCCCAGTTTGTTGGAGCTGCTACCATGTACCCAGGGTAGTTGTTACATTGTAGGGTACTGCTTATACTGACCATTTCTTGTTGGTATGTTTCTGGGTCAGCACTTATGACTTTTGATTGATGTTGTAAGCAGCACTCGATCCCTTTCTTTACACTCTATAAATGGTAGGAGTCGAAGTTGAGGTATTGTCTGGTGAATGTTGGCTTGTGGTATATGGATGTCTTGAATCCTTGCTCTGTTTGAGATATGAGTACATTCTGGAAGTTGAGTTTGTTGTCATTATTTCACTCCATTGTGAACTCTATTGATGATCTTATTGAGTTCACATGGTCCAGTAGTAGCTGGACATCTTCCTGGTGTGGCCAGAATATGAAGGTGTCATCTATGTATCTCAGCCACAGGGCTGGCCTTAATGGTGTTGATGCTAATGCACATACACAGATGTCCTGTGGATACATGGCCCAGTGGATAAAGACGGTTAGATTCAGTGACTAGACCCAAAGAGTTGAGTTCAGTACCAGGCCACAGCAGTGGTAGATCAAACATAAAGAGTTGAGTTAAAGGAAAATAACTGAGGCATGGCATGTGGAACTAAAATAATCGACCCCTGTGGATGAAATAAAGATTTTGGTTCAAAATTCCAATCACCTAAAGAAAGATAGAGCATACAATGACCAAAACGTTGTGAATATGGCAATGAAGATGAGGAAAACAATCCAAATAATGTAAGTAATCATAATACCTCATCTCAGAGATATAGACAGATATTTCAGTAATAACTGTTAATGCATCAGCAGTAGACATAGATAAATGAAAGTCATATTGTTTATCCAAAAGAAGGCCATGTCAAGTGAGCTGCTTAACCAATTTGAAGATTGTTAGAGCCTCTAGTACTTTGCCAAAATAAGTAAAAGACTAATAGGGTGATAATTCAAGCAATCAGAAGATTCACCAGAGTTCTTAAAGATAAGAACTACAGTCGAGGATTTCCAACAATTTGGAAAGCAAGAAGCAACAAAGCATTTGTTGTAGAGTTTGGAGAGAATAGAAGCTGAAAAAAATTTCTGTTGTAAATAGTCGTACAATTTTTCACCAGTGTCTTCTCTAACCAATTTTATTTGTTTTCTGAAACATTCTTAGGTCTTAGTACTCTTAGTACAAAAATCAAATCTTTACCTGTGGGAAGTTTTGATATGCTGAGATATGGTAGATTTTATTTATTAAGATTTCTGAGAAAATTGTTGTACATTTCTATTATCGAGAATGAGAGTGACAAGTTTGGTATTTATATAAAAATTTTCTGATTTGGTTAGCAGAAGGTGCATTTACCTTCAAAATGATAATGCAAGCTCACAGTAAAATCAATTCGCAAGATCGATAAACAGTTTATTTAGATCAAGAAGTCGATAAATTCAGAAATTCAGTAAACTGATCAGTCAACTCAATGATCAATAATGTCAATAAAATAAAATCTGTAGATCGATTCATGAAGAAAAAATAATTCAATCAGTTTCACTATCAGTTAATTTGTGGCAGAAATGATTAACAATAAAAGCATTTAAAATGAAATAACAATTTCATATCAGTGCCAAGACCCAGGTTTGAACTGGTGACCTATAGATTTGACACTTCTCTTACTGAGAGATTTTACGAATTTTATTATAATTCTGCTTGTCCCCCCCTTAGCACAACTTATACCCTGACAATATCTCATAAATAATGAACTATTCCATTTTGTGCTGTGGAAAGATGAAAAAGACATATCAGAGATGCTATTTGGTTTCAGTGAAAAAAATTAAAGGCAGAAAGAAAGGAAGATAGTGTTTAATGGCTGTTTCAGTGAAATAGAAAAAGTTGTCAATTCCATATCTTTTCATTTGTACCCACTTACTTCTTAAAATAATGACCAGCATTCATATTTATGTTTCTTATTGAAATATTTTGTTAAAGTTGTTAAGCTCAAATATTTAACGATGTGATAGGGAAATTTAAATGGATATTTTATTGTCATAAAACTTGCCATGAGCTTATTCAATCATTAACTTAAGAAAGAATTAAGATTCATCAGAAAATTCAAATAGGTTAAACTGTGAAATTTTCATGCGTACTTTTAGCAACAAGAATTGTGCTAACTATTTTTGTTTGTG
This sequence comes from Acanthosepion pharaonis, assembly GCA_903632075.3. Lineage (NCBI taxonomy): Eukaryota > Metazoa > Mollusca > Cephalopoda > Sepiida > Sepiidae > Acanthosepion > Acanthosepion pharaonis. The sequence continues at coordinate 1,726,092 of CAHIKZ030000907.1, read as the reverse complement.
AATATTCGATTACATTACAAGAATTGGTAGATCAAACTTCTAAATATCCACAAGGAATATAGATCCCATGCCAGTTTTGAGAAGGGAGAGTAAGAGAGCTTTATATTTTCAGTCCAGTGTTCTACCAACTGAACTATTTTTGTTTTTGTTTTAATGAGTGGCAATCTGTTACTCTTGTCTCTGTTAATATAACTCTTGATGAAAACTTGAAAGGGTGAAGTTTTCAGAGTCACTGCAAATGATTCACCACTGTTAAATATAACAACTCATTTGCCAATGTCATTTGATGAAAAGAATTGGTTTGCCATTTAAGAAGCAATTCTGGTTGGCTTGTTGCTCTTTTTATATCTCTAAGTTTGTTTGTAAAGTCTATTTTTTTTTTTATTTTTTATGACATCTTTTTTTATAATTTTTGATTATCAATTCATCATGCGACTTATGACCTGTTTCCTAAAATGGAGACATCTGTTGTTTGCAAATACAATTCATTCATTATTTTGTCTGGGAACACATTGTGCTTATATGAACTAATGAATCACATACACACACACATATATCTATGCATGGAGGTGCTGAAAAGTTTTTGGCCTAACCAAGAAGAGATTTTAAAAAAATCTCATGTTTAGATTTTAGAAACTGGGTCAGGCCCAAAACATTTTGGCATCCTCTCGAAGTAAATAAAAATTTGACTTGTCTTTGTTTGGAAAGAGAAAATATAAAGCTCTACCAAAAGTATATTGCTTACTTTTAACTTTTAATATCTAAATTAATGCATAATAATAAAGAGATAATTTGGGGAATTACACACATTATGTAAATACATATGTTCGAATTCCTTTTCTACCTTCCATCAGCATGGCTGATGCTAACCTCCAGGAGAGTGACTCATTGCATGTTCTCAGCTGATATGAAGTGGAAAGACTATATATAATCAATAGCCAGGTCAGCTGCTAAGAAATCTGCTTCACTGTGCTGTGCTAGACAATTTTACTCTCCAGAATCAATCTTGCATATCTAAGACTACCATTCATCTATGCTTAGAATATTGCTGCCATATATGGTCCAGTGCTCCTGCTTTATATCTAGAGATCCTTGATAAAATCCAAAGAAGAATAAGCAATATTATTGGTCTTTATCTGGCACCATGGCTTCAGTCACTATCCTGTTGCTGTAAAGTTGCTTCTCTTTGTCTTTTCTATAAATACTTTCATAGCAATTGTTCAGATGAGCTTTTCACTATGGTACCTAGACTTTATGAATTTAAGCACAGTACTAGACTGGCAATGAGATCTCATCAATTTACAGTTGAGTTGGTGAGATGTAACTATAAGTTCTATGCTAACAGTTTCTTTTCTTGCACTTCTTGCTTGTGGAACACTCTTCCAGGTCCATGCTTTCCAGTCAACTTTAATCTTCAAAGATATAAATTCAATATCAATTGCTATCAGCTATCCTCCTGATTACTCTTTCTATCTTCTTGCTTTTTCATAAGGTTTTTGTTTTTTAATTCTTCCACACCCAGTAACCCCTTGTGTCTTAGTGGCTTTACTTCCTTGCTTGAGGTGAATTCACTTAAAAAAAAAAAGAAAAAAAAATACATTTTTTTTTTAAACATTGCAACTGATGTAAACTTGCCTGGGTAATTGAAAGTTTTATGAAAAGAATGTGCCTTATTAATTTCACTGTTTCATAAATTTAGGCTAGTTATTAATTATATATGTGTGTGTGTAAGAAAAATACAGAAGAATAAATAAAACCAAAGCTACTCGAGTTTCACCTTTAAAAGGAAGGATCATTAGGCAAGGTTCAGTTTTTGTCTTAGTTTCTGGGGTTGCCTTTAAATATGGAAAACCCTTTTTATAACCAGAAGTGAAATTCATTCGGTTTCCATATTAGATAAAAAAATATATTTAATATGCCAACATCTTCTCATAATCTTAGCTCTCTTACTTAAAAGAGTAGCTCTGGTTTTATTTTTTATTCTATATTTTTCTTACATTTTATAGTCTCTTATTCCTTTTGAGCACTCTTTATTACCAGTTTCACTACTGTTGTATTTTGTTATATATAATGTATATGTATCTCCAAATGTAGTGAGAATGAAAATAATATATAAATTCTAAGGTTCACAGCATTAATTCAAAAGATGGCTCAATACCAACAGTAGAGCAGTAATTATTTATTATAATTTTTTCATATAGACAAAAACAATTTACTCACAACAAAGATGCAACTTTGCTTCACTGCATTTAGTTGTACCTCGACTGATAAGAACTAAAACCAATTGAGATGCAACTAAATCCACCAAAACGAAGTTGCATCTTTGTTGTGGGTAAATTGTTTTTGTCTACATGAAAAAATTATAAAATATATACAAGTTTCATTAAAAACTAATGACAAGGTTCTGTGGTTAAGTTTTTTATTTTTTTCTTGTGTTCTTATAATTTTCTACTTCTGATATAAATTATGTAGAAATTGTCCAAGTGTTTTAGCCATTATCTATGATGTTTTTATTTTTGCTTTTAACTGAATATATACATTGTTTTATGTATGTATATATGCATCTAGAGTTATAGGAATGTTTTATTTTCCAAACACGTGTACAAAATATTTGGACATATTCTACATAATTTACTTCCAGAAAAGAAGAAAATTATAAGAACACAAGAAAGATGAAATAAAAAACTTGACAACAGGACCTTGTCAGTCATTTTTAATGAAACTTGTATAAAAGAGGGATTGCTGCACAAATACACAATTTTATATATATATATATATATATATATATATAAAATTGTGCATGGAACTCCAAGCTATTCTACCAGGGAAGGATATGTATATTTATCATATATATATATATATATATATATATATAAAGTCTCGTCAGTATTCTCATGATTTAGTGGCCGACTATTTCTGCTTGATAAATTTTCTGAACTCGGAATTGTTTTCGCCACAATTCTTTCTCCTATTGTTCTTAATTTTTATTGAAAGCATGCCTCCCAAGCCCACTATTTGGTGTGGGTGGAGGATTGGCCGTTGATTCCCCCCCACACACACACACACCAGGTCGATGCTTGGACTTAAGGTAAGCTGTACATTCACTTGTTATCATGAGGAAGAAAGTGGACAAACACTTGCTGCCCTGTATGAGTATAATTTTGCTCTACCGAAAACTCATTTTAATCTTTTTTCGATTTTCTTTCTTTCTTTTTCTTTTTTTTTTTTTTTTTTTAATCTTTAAATTTTATTTTATTTTATTGTATTTTTTTTCTCCCCCTACTTGTCAGTGTGTTTGCCCATAATAACACATTTTGTCCTAATCATTCTAACCTATTTGATGGTCTAGTTAGAAATTCCGTTTCGAAAGAAAAATCAGAAAAAAGGGAAAATTGAATGTCTTTGGCTAGATGTGAAAGTGTCTCGTCACTGAAACTAAACTGAAGGATGCAAATAGGTAAAGAATTTATACTTATATTATTCAAGAATAGATATCTGCTGTAGAGTACTGGTTTGAAAGTTATCCTTAGTGATTGTTAGCAGTTTTTTCCTCACTCGGTACCCAATTATTGTGGCCTTTTGCCATACTAAGTGAGGCATAATAAATATTTATATGATCACAGAATTGAATATTTTATCAATAATGTCATTTTTGGAATTGAGCCACTGATCATTTTCCAAAAGGCATTTTTAATTTATACCTATCTCTAGCTTTAAATTTTTGTTGAAAACCTTTTGAGGGAAAGACAAATATTGCAAAGTGCTCTTTGATTCAGTTATTTAGATTAATGAATAAAAAGAATGATTATATTCTTAGTTCATATATGTATCTCTCTCTTTCTACACACATACACATAATGGGGATTAATATCACATCATGTTGGGTAAGTTGCCAGTTTATAATTGTCTTCTAATATCACATTGATATCACCATTTAATGGTAGTTAATATCAGATCACATCAGTGTCACTAGTTAATGGGAGTGCTATGAGAAAAAGGAATATTCTCAGTTTACATTTTCCCCATTATGGGCATTATTATATCCATGATATAATAACACCTTAATATGTGGACGTAATGGAATAGCTGAAAGAAAAGGAATGATAAACATGCTTTGTTTTCAGAGTTTTACATGACTAAGTCATGCACAAAATTATATACAGATATATACATGTCCCATACAGAGAAACTATAACACATGTATACCACAACAAGCTGTGTGAAAAGTTGGAGAAATGAGAGAATCTTACTTGTAATGTTTCCTGACAGAAAAACTGACAGTACAGTGGTTTCTCAATAAACCTGTTGAGGTTGTAAGCCTAGCTGCTATGGCATTGTGATGTTCTTTTCCAGGCTTTACATCACAACTGGTCTTTGACACTCTGTCCTGACATCGCTTACCAGTCACCATATGACCCTCATGACTTTATCTCAAGCAAAAGGAGATAATCATTTTTTGTATCCCTATACACACACACACACACATGGTGGTTGTCCATTCAATTATAAGAATAACCTTGTCTATACCATAATTATGTATCTGATGCTGATGCACTCATGGACCCTACAATGATCCTTAAAACCAAAGAGACTATTCAAAGTTCTATTACTGAGATTTATTTTTGGATATTTACTTTTTCCATGTTTTCATAATTTATATTATATATCTTCACATGCCTTATGAGATCAGTCTTGCTCTTACATTGCTGTCCTAAATAAGGTTAGATATCCCAAGATATGGAGAGCAGAATGAGAAGTCTACTCCCATAAATAGAGTTCAGTTTGAAATTCCTTAAAGATTATCTAGATTGACAGTCACCTGAAGAAAGGCAAACGGCACTACAGCCAAAATGTTGATAACAACAACAAAGATGGACATATTAGTCCAATTGAAAATAATGTAAACTGTGTGCTTCTAGAGGATAGCACTTTTAGTGCAAGCAATTTTTGCAATGAAAGTGATCAGTATTGATTGATTAATTTGTCTTCTACAGCTTATCAACCCAGGTTATTTAAAGCCAGAAAATATTTTTTAGATTTTAAGAATTTTTTTTATTTTAGATAATAATGATTTCAGTGATACAAATCTTATTAATTATCCCATAGCTGGGGGAGAAGGGATGGAGTCATACCAAATAAATAAGACACTCCTGGTAACAAAAATGAATTAGGCAAGATGCCTTAAAGAACTCAAAGTGAGTCAAGTGAAGTTTATTGGAGTCAGTTGAGGAGAATTTCTGATGACATCACAGCAAGTAACCTAAGTGGGACATAATATTATAACAGTGGCGCCAAACTGAAATTAGAACCACTTTGGTTTAATTTTTTTCTTTGATGTATGTAAAGAAGTAAAAAAAGAAGATTTTTTAAATATGGAAGAATTATTGGTAAAAATACAGCAACAACAGCACTTGTTGGAACTTCTGAAACAACAAAATTTAATTCAAATAATATGGAAGAAAATGGAAAATTCTCTAAGCTCTTTCTCTCTAAATGTGGTGGCAAATACCATAGCTGAATTCACATACAATTCAGGTGATGGAATTACCTTTTCTGCTTATTTTAGAAGATATGAACAGATTTTCAGAGAAGAATGCAATGTCTGGGAAAATGAGAAAAAACACAAGACTTTTGTTGAGAAAGTTTGCACCAGCAGAACATGAAAAATACTGTAATTCTGTACTACCAAAAAAAAACAAGAGAAATTTGCTTTGAAGAAATGGTAAATATTTTGACTTAAATTTTTAGCGAGAAAAGTTTTTTGTTCAATGCTCATTGGAAGTGTCTGAATCTGACAAAAAAAAAGAAGACAAAAATTTTGTCACATATGCTGGAATCAACAGGAGTGTGAAACAAAATGACTCTGGAAATGTTTAAAGGGTTAATTTTTGTTCAAGGGTTAGCAGCATAAGAAGACAGAGAAATATGTGCTAGAATTCTAACAAAACATGAACAGAATCAAAACCTAACACTACAAGAAATATTGAACAAATGTCAGAGAATCCTAAATCTGAGACTTGATACAAATTGAAGAAAGAGAATGTGCATACATACAATCTAAAGAAAAATGTGGAAATCCATGTTTCAGATATGGAAGGTTACATCTAGGAGATGACTGTCCCTTGAAGAATTCAAAGTGCTACAAGTGTGGAAAAATAGAACATAAAAAATCACACTGTAAAACTAAATCAAGCAAAAGTTCTCACAGAAAAAATTTTGTACATAGCATTGAAATGGAAAAAATAATTACAGAAAACCAATGAAAATTTGTGTATGTGAAAATTAATAATGTGGATGTAAAAATGCAACTAGACATTGGTAGTGATATCACAATAATCAGCAAAGCCACATGGAAAGCAAACCGAAAATTTATATTAAAAAGAATTTCAAAAATTGCACGTGGCATGTTGGCTAAGAAATTATTTTTTATTGATTAAATGACTTTTAATGTTCCATTTTTTAACAAGTGTGTAAAAGCTAAGGCTCATGTGTTAAAACCTGTTTGGTACTGACTGGATGGAATTATTTGAGTTGTGAGATTTACCTATAAATATTTATTGCAAAAATGTAAGTGGACAAGCTACAAGTTTAATGTTTTTTGGATGTTTTGTTGGATGTGATGGGTTTGTGTTCCAAAGTCAAAGCACAATTTCAAGTGAAAAAGGGTCAACATCGGTGTTTAAACCAAAAAATAGTGTACCGTTTATTGAATCAAATCAATGAAGAATGAGACAGACTTGAAAAAGTAGGTGTAATTGAAAAGATTGACCATTCAAAATAGGCAGCACCAGCAGTGTATGTAAAGAAATAAAATAATAAAATTCATGTCTGTGCTGATTTTTCAACCAGGTTAAACAAATGTTTAGAATTCCATAACTTCCCATTATAGAAGTCAAGTGACTTACCTGCTAACATGGCTGAAAAAGCACTGCACATTTACAATCAAAAGAGACCCAGTCTGTTGTCCTGAAGGCTGGCACCTTGTGTTTGCAAGAAACAGGTTCTGTACTGATGCTGAACAAAGATATGCACCCATAGAACGTGAAGCAGAAGCTATCAGCTGGGCACTTGAAAAGTGCCGCATGTTCATACTAGGTTGCCCAAATGTTATAGTCGTGACTGACCATGAGCCACAAAAAAGAAAATTTTGGTGATCAAGATCTCAGCAAAATTTACAACCCATGCCTATTCCAACTCAAAAAGCTTGAGATATCATTTCACCATGGAACACTGCCCTGGAAAATGGCATAGGGCCTCTGATGCTATTTCGCACAATCCAGTCACTACAGTACAAAGCCTACTTGGTACATTCCCCATAGAACCCTCCCCTATAGACATTGATGAATCGGATGAGACTTGTGCAGTAATGAGATTGACAGCCCTCACATCCATATCCCAATTAGATAATAACCCTTCCATAACTTCCCCTGACCACATTCATTTTGCTGGTCAAAAAGACACACAATACACCTTATTAGGCAAGACCATAGACAACAGTTTTCCAAACAGGTGTCAAGCAACGCTGCCTACAATCCGGGAATACCGGGAAGGTTGTACTGGACAGGAGGGTAGTAATACCAACCTTCCAGCACAAAAACATATTAAAGTGCCTACATTTGACTCATCAAGGAGTAGTTGGCATGAAAGTGCATGCCAATGAGTCAGTCTACTGGCCTGGAATGAATGCCTCAATTCGCAATTACAAGGATAATTGCATTACATGTTCAAGAAATGTCCTAAGACTACCACATGAACCAATCCACATGACACCTACACCAGAATGGCCTTTTTAAATAAATTGTGATGGATTTGTTCTATGTTGGGTCCTTCCTGTATCTTGCTTGTGCAGACAGGCTCACTGGATGGCTCATTCTGTACCGCATCAAGCCAAGGCAAGCAGTTGCCTCCAGGTTGATATCCATCTGTAGAGAAATATTCCAAACATATGGTTCACCTGAGGAACTTAGTACAGACTGTGGCTGCCCTTCTCTCAGCTTACTCATTCCAATAGTTCCTAAAAACCTGGGCTGTTAAACAAAGAATTTCATCAGTGGCCTATCCCCAGTCTAAAGGACGAGCAGAATTAGCAGTCAAGACTGCAAAAAAAACAAAAAACATAAAAGACTGCACAGGACACCAGGGTTCCTTGGACAATGACATGGCAACACAAGCAATCCTGCAATATAAAAACACCCCCTATCCAAGGCATTGGTTTATCACCAGTGCAACTCCTGCTTGATAGACGTCTTCGGGATTTTATCCCATCGCACCCATACTTATATAAACCACACCCTGAGTGCATAGCCACAGCCCCAAAACATAAGACATTATCCAAACACAATGCAGGCCTCATCGGGAGGTACAATTGTACTGTACATGCCCTATTCCCACTTCGTAAGGGCGACACAGTCTCCATTCAAAACCCAAATAGCCATCGATGGGACATAGCTGGGTGAATAGTAGAGACGCTTCCCAACCGTTAATATAGGATTAGAGTTGCAGGGTCAGGCAGAATAACCTTGCGGAACCGTAGGTTCCTAAGGAAACTTAAAGCACCCATAATCAACACCCCCATACCAAGTGCCTTGCCTGTGTCCCCTGACTCGACGATTACAAATATGTGTAGACCACATCAATCTACCAAAGAATCGGGAAATGGTGGCATCCCAGGGCTCTGCTCAATCACCGCCATCACAAACCAGGATTCCCAGGGTGCTATCCCAACTACTCCTATACAATCAGCCAGGCAATAAGGAACTGATTCCTCCCCAATGGCCAATATGCTTCTGTAATGGGGAGAGGAGGGAGATGTAGAAGTCAAGTGACTTACCTGCTAATATGGCTGCCTTCATGTGTCTTATTGGAAAAGCAAGCCAGCTAATTTTACCTCATTTATAGGAGAGTACCTAATACACCAGTTAGGTTGGTCCATTTTGCTAGAATAGACCTACCCAACATATTTGCATGAGTGGTCTCTATTCACCCATATATCTCTCCATTAAATGACTCAGGTCAGCTTTAACGTGTGATTACACCAGTCTACTTGTGTGTGAGACCACTTGAAAGCTAACCAATATTTTATACCCATTACCAAGTCCAGAGGAAATTTTTTAATTTAAACAGTAGAAAATCTTTTTCAAAACTGGGTTTTTCTGAAGCATATTTGCAAATACAGGTTGAAGAAGAATGTTCAGAGTTAATAACTATGAATATGCACAAGGGATTGTATAAGTTTAATTGACTTCCTTTTGGGATAAAAGTGCCTCCAGCTATATTTCAACAAGTTATGAGTACTATATTTGCACATTGTGATTTTTCTGAAGCATATTTGCAAATACAGGTTGAAGAATGTTCAGAGTTAATAACTATGAATATGCACAAGGGATTGTATAAGTTTAATTGACTTCCTTTTAGGATAAAAGTGCCTCCAGCTATATTTCAACAAGCTATGAATACTATATTTGCAGATTGTGATTTCACAGTTCCTTATCTGGATGATATATTAATTAAAAGTGTATCTAAGGAAGAATATATTGGGCATGTAAAAAAACAGTTTTTTGAAAGATATGAGAATATGGATTAAAACTCAGTGAGGAAAAGTGCGAATTGTTTTTGCCTAAAATCAAAATACCTAAGACAATTCATTGACAAAAATGATTGTCAACAAGATTGATTCACTGAGAGTAAGTATGCCTCTTCCAACAAATGTTAATCGGTTATAAGCATTTCTACAATTAGTAAACTATCATCAAATCTATATAACTAATAGACAGAATTTGAGAGCTCCACTGAACAGCTTGCTTAGAAAAGGAATAAAGTGGAACTGGACTGATAAGTGTCAGAAGTGTCTTGAAGAAATCAAGAAAATACTAACATTAAATTTATCATTAATGTGCTAAGATTCAAAAGCAGAAATTGTATTGGCTTCAGATGCTTGTGACTATGGTATAGGAGTAATTCTACATAAATATGATGACGGTAACATGAAATCCGTCATATATGCTTTGTGTTTGCGACTACTGGGAGAAAAAAAACTACATCCTGATTGAAAAAGAGGCATTAGCAATAATATTTACAGTGAAAAAATTTCACAAATTCATACATAGGGAGTTTTCATTTTCAGACGGACCACTGACCTCTATTATCAATTTATGGTTCAAAAAAAGGAATTCCTATGCATACAGCATCTTATTAATCTTATTAAATTACAATTTCAAGATGGAATACAAACCATCCAAAAAATTATGACATGCTGATTGATACTAAAAAGTACTGAACTGTATGAGGACACTGTTATTGCAGTATTAAATGTGAAATAGAAATTAAAATTATATTATGCAATGTAGTACGCAAACTACCAGTTACCCTTGAAGAAAAGCAAAGCAGAACAAGGCATATTTATTTTGAAAATAAAAAAAAATGATTAAAAGAAAGTAAGAAAGATAGATGATTTTTAGAACACAATCCAAATTTGAACGCTTACTCACTATGTGATGGACTACTGATGTTTGCACAAAGAGTAGTCATATAACAAAAGTGGATATTAAATGAATTTCATAGTGGACATCCGGGAATTTCAAGGATGAAATCTCTTATGAGAAGCTATCTATACTGGATCAGGACATTGAAAAATTAGTAAGAGCCTTCAGAGGTTGTGCTCTGGCAGCTAAATCACCTACCACAAAATTATGACCTTGGCCAAAGACATATACTCTGAGGTCAAGACTGTACATAGATTTTGAAGATCCAATAAACAGATCACATTATCTTGTGGTAGTGGATAGCTTTACTAAGAGGCCTGAAATTTGTAAGTGCAAAAAACCAACTTCTACGGTTACAGTGAATTTTTTACATGAACTGTTTGCAAGATATGACATTCTGGATGTCATAGTCTTAGATAACAGTACATTGTGTACCACTTATGAATTTAAATAATTTTGTAAAAATGTTCTCGATTGAACATATTACTACCCTGCCATATCACCTAAGGTCAAATAGATAAGCTGAACAGTTTATGTGTACTTTTAAGAGAGCTTTTTAAAAAGCAAGTGATGAAAAAGTGAGCAAAGAAGTACTATGACAATTCTTGAGAGTATACCAAATAATGCTGAAGCCAAATACACCAGAAAGCATGTCACCGGCAAAATTGATGTTCACAAGAAAAATTGGTGTTCAACAAGTTGTTACCAGGTCAAAAAAGAATAAGAACTGATAACTAAAAGGATACAAAATTTTTCAAAATTGGTGAAGAAGTGTTTTTCAGAGTATATAAAATGCAAAAGAAATGTGGAAAGAAGGCGTAATAAGGTCATGAATTGGAAAAATGACATATATGGTGAAAGGAAAAAATGGAGCACAAAAGGCAGTGAAATGAGTTAAAGAAAAGATTTACTTAAGAAAGGCCTGCAAAAAAGAAAGAACCTATGCAAGTACTGTTTGATATTTTTGATGTACCAACACCCCAAGAATTCATTGAACATATAAAAATGAGTATGAAAGAAATGTATGGAAAAAGTAAATCCAAAACAAAAGAAATACAAAGTTCAGTACATGGCAAACTCACCAGAAAGTGGAGGAGTGAATACTAAGAAATAAAATAAAATATTTACTAATAAAAAAAGAAATCTCAAAAGAGTGGTTGTTGTGGAATAAATAAGATACTCCTGGTAACACAAATGAACTATGAAAGACACCTGAAATAAAGAACGAAAAGTGAGTCAGTAGAAGGAGAATTTCTAATGATGTCATGGTGAATAGCCTAAGTGAGGCATAATATTATAACCACCAGGAGTGAGTTATAACACTTTCCCAAGCCTATTTGTGCATAAGTGAATATAATGAAACTAACAGGAATTGGAACTCGGCTCTCAAATTAACAAATCTAAGCTGTATTCCATTACACTACTTGCAAATCCAACCTTACAGCACCTGGTGTTCCCAAGCAGTCACCCATCTAGATACTGACCAGGTTCCATGTTGCTTAACTTCGGTGATCATACAGGAACCAGTGATGTTGCCATAAGCTTGATAAATATAAATAAAACTGAATGTTCAAACAGATCTTCCTGTGTTATGATGAAACACACCTATTCTATAGTTAATAGACTCTCCCACCTGATATAAGTAAGAGTAGTAAGAGAAATGAGGGTCAGTTGATGTCAGACGACATTAGTTGAATACAAAAGTAGTCAGCCACCACAACAAGATTACTCTGCGTAATGCCTATTATATCAAGTTCCTAACGTTTTGTACATCGAACCTATTTAGGACTGATTTAGTACAAATACAAGCCTCTACTTCGAAATAACTCCACAACATCCTGATTGAAGAGTTTTGCAGATATGATATCAACTTGTCAGTGGGTATGATAATAAAGAAAGATTTTTAATATATTTTTATCTATATAGGTGTGTGCATTTATGATTGACAAAATGGGGAAAAAAACTCTAGTGATAAGTTTCATTTCTAGAAGGAACTTCTTTAGACTAATAATGGTTTTATTGATGGATTCACTTGTATGTATAAAAAACAAGACAACATAGACCATAAAAAATTTTTAACATTAAAAACTTACAACTTTTTAAAAATAAATAAATAAAATAATAATTACATAACAAAATCATCAAAAATATTAATTCACTTTCGTTTAACCATTATTACTTTGTGACTTTATTTGCAGTACAAAAAGATTATCCTGTCACTGAAGGTCAATCTGATCCCTAATCAATAGTGTATTTGAATTTCATAGTTGTGTTGTCATATTCTGCTATGGCAACAGAAAACAACTTTGAGTGAAATTAACAATAAGGATATTGCAATTGGGAGGCCTTGAAAAAGAATCCTATGTAAATGAAATATGAATAATGCAGAATGCTAAAGGTTAATATGCCAAAAACTTACATCATATAGCATCTTAAATGCTTAACGTTATCTTTGTCCACATTACTTCTATATATAAATACAGGTTAGAAAATAAAATTTCTACACTTGTTAAAATTCCATAAGGAATGAAACACACTGGCATAAAAGATTTTTTTCTGGCTTTTTGTTTTATTCACGTTTATTAAAGTTTAAAAAAAGGTCAACATAAGAAAATCATCATGAAGTATTATGCTTGCCTTGAAAATCAAAATTTGAAATCCTGAATTTTACCTGGGAATAGACACCATCAACTGATGCTGGTGAGAAATGTGCTGCTATTTTAGACATAAGGCAGACCCTTGGTTTATTCTACATGGATTGAAAGTAAAATTACATCTCCCAGAATATGTATTTCAATTGACTTAAGATTAAACATAATTCATATAGAGTGATCACACACAATGATTATCCATGTAAATCACTACATGCACAGGTTCTAAAATAAGCTGTGTATCAGCAGTTCACAGAGTCAGTCTTAATACCTTCTCTATCCTCTTTGGGCATAAACATAGACTTCTGTTTTTACATACATATGATCATGCAAATGCCAAATACTATCATGCAGAACATTAATCCATAATTTTTTACCCTCTATGTATAATGTCTGGCTGCTTGTTTTAGAAATCTCTAACATTCAAGAGTACCACTGTATTTAAGGCGAAATGCTTAATAGGTTACTAAATAAAATTTCTACACTTCCTTTCAAAAAGTTCCTGAAGAAATAAGACATTGGCAGAAAATGCTTTTCTCTTGTCATTTCTTTCAGTAATTCCCTCTTATGAGGTCTGATCAAAAAGTATTGGGACAGGTCCTATAAAAAGAAAACTACAACATATATCAATTCTGCATTTAATCTCCTTTGAAATAGTCCTCTTCTGAGGCCATGCATTTTATCCTGTGTTGTTTCCACTGATGGAAGCATTCCTGGAGCTCCTTCTTCAGGATTGTAAACAGCTGCTTCATTGCATTCTCTTGGATTGTGTTGATGTCTTGAAATCCTGTCCCTTTCAAGTGAGATTTGATTTTAAAAAAAAGCAAAAAGTTGCAAAGGGTGAGAATCTACGGATATGGTAGTTGTGGAATTTGGGGAATCTTTTACTTGGCAAAATCCCGCAGAACCCATGGTCACTGGTGGAAACTCTGTGATGTGATGAGACAACAACACTCTGCACACTTTCCTTCAAAGCACTGCTATAAACAGTGAAAGTGAGTGAGAACATTATAACTTAGTGTTTATACATGACAGGGTTCAAAGTCAGTCTGTGCTAAGTGGCTTTACTTTGTGTACTTTAGCTCTGTTACTATAGCAATAGCCTTGATACTTTCTGGTCATACCTTATATGTATAAAAAGGTGGAACCAAGAGGTGAGAAGGTTGCAAGATTACTTCTGATCGAAAACTTTATTTAAATTCCATGGCTGAATAACCATTAAATTCAAGTGTGAGTCAGCTGAGAACGTTGCGATAAAAAGCAATGAAAAAATGAGGAAAACGGATAATAATCTGTAAGACTGATTTGATGTCAAAATAACTCTGACCCTACCAGTCATTGACCCATAATTCTTTTGAAAACAGATTTTGCTTGTTTATACATTCTAATCTCTAAATTTAGTTAACAACTGAAAAATGACCAACTGACACGCCACTGCCATCAATGGTGAAGTGAAAGTGACTTTTATAGTTGTTTGATGACAAGTGTTAATAAAGACATCAACCTGATTGTTTAAAAAAATATTAGGGTTACACAAGTTGTTAAAATGACATGTTTGTGTTCACACTTCCTGAATGATTTTGAATTTTATATGCATGTATAGGAATATGTTTGTTTGGTTTTATGTGAAATATTGGTGAAAGGTTCATGGCCCACCTAAGAAACCCTCAAAAAAGTTCTGATGTTTTGTTGGATTTTTAGAAGTAGGTTGTGCTGAGAACTTTTCAGCATCCCTTTGTGTATATATATATATATATATATATATATAACAGCCATACCCAGCTGACCAATCAGAAAAAGTGTTCAATTAGAATGGAGCAAAAACAGCATCATGATTAGATGTAACAGAGTGTGTCTTCAATTACTTTAAAGTACCTTCATTAAAAAAAACATTTTGAATTAATGCAGTTACTGATATAACAGAAGTAGTTTGTATTTATTCAGTCAAAGTTAACTGGGAACATGAAGAGGTAAAACATGCAATATGAAGACCCACTTCAGGCAACAATTATTTTGGAGTTTTTGAAATTCAGTTTGTCAGTGTGCTACCATGGATGTAAAAGAGGATACATTTATAAAGTAATTGTTAAGTTTGATGAAAATTGGTTGAAAGATCAATGAAAAGTAAGAAACCAGTAAAAATCACCATTTTCCCTATTTACATGGGTTTTCACTATATAGGTGGACTTATTTATCAAGTTAAATGACTGCTAAACAATCAACTTATTGTTGGCTACAATTGAGTGAAGTTTGTAGTAGATTGTTTGAAAATTGAGAGAGTTTTTAGTTTAAAATTTGTGTTGAAATTGATTTTTTATTTTTCACTAAACACAGTGGCATAGAAATAAAAATGAGGTGTCGTTGAGCTCATCATGATGTAAGTAACCAACATACTGAGTTTGAACGAAATCAGAGGAAAAAAATTGAATTTATCAATTTTTGATCGGCTTTATCAATTATTGATTTTTTAAAAATTATCAATTTTTTATGCTAAGAACCTATCTCTTACATTGTAAAATGTATGTGCCAAGTTTGGTCAAAACTGGTTGGATGAATCTCAAGTGAAAAGGTATCATGCAAACAGACACAGACATCCTCTGTTATATATATATATATATATATATATATATATATATGTTCTACTTTGAACAATAAGAATGTATTTAGCTCTAAGTTGGAATGATGATCCCTCTTCCTGTTGTGACCTCCTGGTCCAGTTTTCCTAACTACTGTTCCCTCTTTTTTAAACATATTCACTGTTCTTGTGATGGTTCTTGAATGTACTTTTAAGATGGAAGCCAGAGTAAGAATGTTGGTACCATTACTGAAGGCCTGAATGATCTTTTTCATCTCACCATTGCTCAGTTGGGAAGACATAGTGGAGCTGACACAAAAATGATTGTATCCTGTTCTTTTTCTAACTGAATAACTTAAAGGATTTTTTGACAAATGATGTCAAGATGGCTAAACCTCTTATCTGAAAAACTGGAAAAAAGAACTCAATTAGTTTAGTAGTTTTTTAGATATTAAACATTTTGAGAAATGAACAATTATCCCATGCTGTTGCATGATTTGCACAATTTTGCTGTTACACCCAGTGTGTATCTATATATATATATAATAATAATAATAATAATAATCGACTCTCCCGTCGAGATTCGACATATGAGGGTCGAGCAGAACAGTTTCCAGAAAACTGACAGCCCGACACCGGCACATGAGATTTGATTATGGTGGTGAAGGCCTCGTGCAGGACCATCCACACTTTTTGAAGGGACAATTACAGAGACCTGGTGCACCGAGTGCCACAAGGTTCCCAAATGACCCTCCGCAGGTTTTGAATTCAGAGTTGTCCTTCTCCTAGACCAGTTGCCATCCAAGGCTATAGAACCTAGTCTGTCCTGCTATTTTACCCATAGCTGGAGGGAGAGGAAGAGGATTCATACCTTTCCCAAGGGTATTAGCACGTAAGTTAATGTAATGGATTTGACTGGAATTCGAACTCTGCTCTGCGATTCCTCAATCCAAGCCGCTATCCATTACTCCACCATGCCTCCTATATATATATATATATATATATATATATATAAAAAATGATAAAAAGGAGTTTTTTAATGGATGCTATATTTATGGATAAAAAGTACAGAGCGTATGCAATATATGATAAACCGCCCAACCACAAAGTCTTTGCTGTAAAGTCTTTTGTGGCTGAGTAGTTTAGAGCACACTTAGGTTTACACAAATTGCTAGAATTACATTTTTGTATTCACACTTTCTGCTTGTCTAATTTCACAGATTTTCAATTTTATATGTATATATAAGAATATTTTTGGTTTTATGTGAAGTATTACTGAAAAAGGTCTTGGCCTAACTAAGAAGCCATGTTGATTTCAATCCCTATTAGGAATGACTGCAAAACACTTACCCCTCCCCAATTTATAGGCAGCAGCACACTAATGCATGCTGGGATTTCTTTCTAGCCAATAAAACAGGGTAGTGCTTTGTTTCACCTGACTCAGTCCCAGTCTGTTTTGTCATGAAGTCAGAACACTATGTTCACTTATCAAACTTGTGCTTGTGTGTCAATCCCAATTCTTACTGTTGCTTTGCCTTTGCTTGATTTATATCATTTTTTTGCCCTGTCCTATTCTTTTTCTTGTTTTTGCTTATTGCAAACTTTGTTAATTCTGTTTGTTAGACAGCTCTGTCATTTATTTACACTTAACCATAGCCACTCACTCTACAAGCCCTTTAAAAAAAAAAAAAAAATTCTATTTTTCCATTAGATTTTAGTAAGTACGTTGTTGTGTTGGGAACATTTCGGCATCCACTTGTGAGTATATATATATATATATATATATATATATATATATATATATTATAAATATGTGTTTTTTTAGGGTTGCATATTTATGGATGAAAAGTACATAATATTAGGAACAGAGGATATGTAATATGATATGATAAACCAACAAGCTAAAAAGACTTTGCTGTGAAGTCATTTGTGGCTGAATAGTTTAGAGCACACTTAGGTTTACACAAATTGCTGGAATTACATGTTTATGTTCTCAGTTCCTGCTTGTCTAATTTCTTAAATTTTCAATTTTCTATGCATGCATAGTTCGTTGGGTATTATGAAGCTTCTTAGCCCAACCAAGAACACCTTGAAAGAAAAATTCTGATGTTTTATAACAGTTTGGTAAGTATGCTGTGCCAAGAACACTTCACTATCTTCTTGTGTATGTATATATAATGATAAAATATATATTTTTTTAAGGGACACTATATTTTTGGGAGAAAAGTACTCAATATCAGGGGCAGAGTATATTTAATATGATTAGGTGGTTCAGCTACAACATCTTTTGTTGGGAAGTTTTTTGTAGCTGAGCAGTCTAAAATGCATTTAGCTTGAAGGTAGTTTCTTCAATGTTAAGACGCATTTTCTTTATGAAGACATTCAATTGGCCAGGTTGATGTCAATTACACTGTCTATTCTGTTCAGAGATGTCTATTCAAACACATGTGCCCGTTAAATATAAATTTTATAATAATATGAAATATTGAATTGTAAAAAAAATCAATGAATTCCATAAAAGTATATGGTTTAAATTTAGAAGAGAATCAAATGCAATGGTAAACATATAACCATTTTGAAAAAAAAAAATCATAGACTGTTTGATTGGCAAAACATCTCAACATAAAAGATTTTCTAAATTGTCTGATATTTACCATATATATCTCTGTGTGCATTTTCATGGTATAATAGTTTTCTGCATTGAAAAATAGAATCAGCATACTGAAATATTCCAGCTGAAGTTTTACATTCAGTTCACACTAATGCCCTTGGAAAAGGTATGAATCTGTTTATTCACCTCCCCATTATAGTTCAAACAGTACGGCAGACTGGGCTCTTTAGTCTTGGTAGTGCAACCAGTCATGGATAATGAAAAGTCTGAATTTAAACCCCTTTGCCAATATGTCATGGGCCAACATAGAAGAATAAGGTCCAATACTCCATATATTTCATGGACTTTAGAGAAGGTTTGGGTCCTGCAATGGTTAGAGAAAATAGTTGATATAAAAAAAAAATGAACATATATTTATGTGTGTATATGTGCTGCAATTTGAAGTATTTGATAGTAAGCTAGTCTCACAGACCAGTTTTTTCCTCACATCGTGGTGTCAATCCTTTTTGGGTGCTTTCCACTTGTAGACTTACACCAGATTAAGTTAACTGAATAGATATTTCTATATTTAAACCCAGACATATATTTGCTTGTGTGTGTGTGGGGCCATGGAGCAGTGGTTATTAAGTAAATATCTTGCAATCAGTTTAATCCATTAAAATCAAGTATTAATTATAAGTTGCTAAAAAATTCTAGTTTTAATTATGCGTCTCTGTTTGTAAACCATTAATTCCAAATTTCCCAAAAATAGGATAGTGGACATTAAAGGTTAAAGTGCAAGTTTATTGTTCTGTAGACAAAACTCAGTCTGTTGCAAAAAAAGTTCAAGAATATTGTCCTCATAAATGCTGAAATGTACCAAATGATTTTCATTTACTTATAACTTTGTTAATATTTGGCTGAGATAAAAATTCATTTGTTTTATGCATGAATAAACACACACACACATATATAGTTGCTGGGCATGTGGCAAATAGAATGTTTGTGAACATGAAACCTGGGTTTAAATCTCAACATGGCTGATTTATTAAGAAGGCAGCTTTTTACTAATATAGGCATGGGAGATGATCACAGCATGCACCACCATAGGGAAGTGCATCAAAACCATACTGTGTGCTGACCTAAACCATGTGAGTGAAATTGGGCAGATGAAAATATTTAGAACCCATTGATGATTGTTATCAAGACCCTCATTTCGAGTGTACTGAACTTGTTTAAGAACTAATCACAGCATATTATGAACTTTCTCCAAAACGTAACTAAAACCTGATCAACATTGTTGCAATATAAATCAGAGGCTGGCTTGAGGGTATTGATGAAAAATAGATGTGCCTGAGCAGGCATCTTCAACAGGAATAAGCTAGCCACTTTAGCAGACAGATATGCTCAGAAAAAAGAAGCCATTATTATTATTATTATTACATCTAGTAATTGTCTAATAGCAAAACAAAATAGATTTCCATCGTTCCTGGTAAGTTTCCAGTGAAAAAAAATATTAAAAGAAAAAGATATGTTTTGAGAGAAAATTCTTCTGAGAAATATTTTTTTTGTCTGGATAATTAATAATAAAGAGTAAATTATAGTTACAAATACTAACTATTCCAATAAAATTTATTTTTCATAACAGAAAATGTTTGGGCCTCACTTCCTCTATCACTACAAACTTAACTTGTTCAAGTCTAGAGTCAACCGTTATCTTCCCCACATATCACTATAAACTGTGCCTCTTACTCTGTAACCCTCTATCTTGAGTGGTTCTTGGGCCTTGTAAAAGGTGGACATCATTGTAAAAAAAAAAAAAAAAATATATTGAAAAAAAGAAAAGTATATTGAAACACTGGTTCCCGTACAATCGCCGCTTAAGCAATATCAAGTCTGGTCAGTATCTAGATGGGTGACCACTTGGAAATACCAAGTGCCATAAGCTTGAATGTGTGGGTGATGTACTGGATAGTAGCTCAAAACTGTTAATCGAAGATCTGAGTTCCAATTTCAGTCAGGTTTGTTATTTTCACTTACGTACAAATTCCCTTGGGAAAGGTATGAATCCATCTGAATTAGTAAGACTTGTACCTCTAAACCATTATTGTCTCCAAAACAAAAAAATATTCTTACAGTCTAGAAATATTTTCTGACTTTAAATAACCTGCAAAGGGTTGATAAGCCATAGAAAACAAATCAATCAAATCACAGCCGGAAAGTTCTGAAGTGGTGGAACTTAATGAATGTAGCATGTCTAGCCATAGAAAAAAATGTCAATTAATCACTCACTCCATTATTGCCCTTATTTTTACACTGGGCTTGCTTATGAGATTACTAGATAATAAACCTGATTCTATGAATTTACATATTTTTATTGTGGCTCTTTATTTTAAGCATCTGAAGAAGCTAAGAAAACCCACAGAAAACACACACATTCTTATATTTTAGATACAATGCTGTCATGATCTAACCTTATGCTCATTAGTTTTTTTTATTTCTCTCTCTTTCTGCAACACATGCTCAACAATCTTATTTAAAATAATATTGCTTGGCTAAGTTTTCTTTGGTGAACAATAAATGTGAATGTCTTGCACTAATGACTGATTATTGTAACAGAAATCTTTAAACTCGACATCAATTAGTACTTAAAATGAGGTTAATTGAATGATAATATTTTTTAGCCAGGGTAAATTTTTCATTATGAAAGAGCAGAGTCGGCCATGAGATCTGTGGGATGATAAGTAAAGATGATTAATTGATAGCAAAGATCTTTGCTCATTAAAATTTCAGTGTAACTTTTTTCTTGCTTGTACTGGGAGTAAACATGTGTGTATGATTTCAGATCATAAAGGAGATTAGGAGGAACAAGATGAAGCAGCTGATGGCAATCCCAAAGAAGAACTTGCACACTATTTTGAAGAATGTAAGCTAGGCTAAGTGTGTGTGTGTGTGATCACAGAAAATGAAATTCAAATTCTGGACATTCTGGTTATTGTGTTCTCTTTACGTTAATGACTTTGGAGAGTCATTAATCTATCACTTCTCTTTAGTAATGACTATATGTTGTAGAATACCTACAAACAATAATGAGTATGCTCCCATTCCCATAAATACAGTAGTAAATACTGTATGTTGGTCTGCAGTTGGAGATTCATTGTGGAATTCACTTGACTCACTTCTAACAGTTGACTACTTTTTCTACGCACTGCTGGCAATTTTTATATGCGCTATTTTTGTCCTAAGTATTAATGTTCATTACCAACCTTCGTTTGATTATTCTATTCAGTAATCTTCCCGAGGTTACAACATTATTTTTAAAAGAACTAAATATACCAAATTTACCTCCTTGTATACTGTATATGAGAGGTGTTGAAAAGTTCTCAGCCTGACTCACTTCCCAAAATCTGACCAAACATTGAAATTTTATTTTGGATTCCTTTCTTGGTTGGACTAAAAACTTTTCAGTATCCCCTCAGATATGTTGGTGCTATCATACTCTGGCTCTATGGTAGAAGCATTTTTACACTTGTATAATAAGGATTTATTGATACATATTGTTGTAGCATACCTACAGATGATAAAGGGTATGTCCCCATTCACATAAATACAGTAGTAAATACTGTATGTTGGTCTGCAGTTGGAGATTCATTGTGGAATTCACATGACTCACTTCTAGCAGTTTACTACTTCTATGCACCACTGTTGAATTTTATACATGTTGTTCATGTCCTAAGTATTATCGTTCATTGCCAACCTTCGTTTGATTATTCAGTAACCTCCCCTAGGTTAAACACTATACAACCTATCTAGAAGGACAACTCTAAATTCACAACCCTCTACTAATATATCATGGGTCATTACTCCCCATGTCTGTCAGATATATATATATATGAGTTTGTAACCCTGGGTTTCATGCTTTTGCAATCCACAAACTCTGAAAACTCTTGTCTGAGGATCACAAAAGTGTAAAACCCAGGGTTACAAATTCACATCCATACAACTAAATATGTTAGTTCTATCACTGATATTGAGTGCTTTCCAATAACCACCACACACACACACACATATATATATATATATATATATATATATATATATATATATATATATATATATATATAAAAAAGGCAGGATGTGTGTGCATGTGTAACGAATGCATGGCTGCAATTTTCGATGGATTTGCACCCAAATTTACATGCACATGCTCCAAGTTAGCGGGAAGGCCAAGACCGACTTTGCATTTCCCAACTCCTATCGATAGTGGAAATAATCGATTTTTTCATGCTTCTACGACAGTTTTCATGTAATTTGCGGCCATTTTCTACTGGGCAGAGTGAAAGCCTATAGCTAGCTTCCATGAATAGGCAGGAAGATTCTATTGGCCAGCATGAGAGCCAACAGCTGACTGACATGAATGTTAACTAGCATGCAAAAAAATCAATAGCTGCATTCGTCACAAGTGGGAAAAATATAAATCTGCCTGGCACTTTACTCCAATTGGCTCATTCGCTTGCTTAAACTCAACGTTGATTCTGATTCTGCAGAACTGGGTTGGGTGTGAAAAAGTATTTGTTGTTAACATTCTTTTTCATTTGGTTTTTCCAGTTACAAGTCCTTTTTTAAAGCTGATTGTTTTGTGTTCATTTTGTTTAATTCTTTTTTTGTAACAGATTTCATGTATAGTATAGAACTTAGAAAAAATTCGCAGTGTGAGATAGGCGAGAAGTAAGGCATGTAGCAACATCAGCACGGCAAAGGGCACTCCTTTAAAGGCAAGGAAGGGCAAAAATATTTAAAGTCAAGTGATAGCGATTGCTGTATGAGTCGTACGATTTTTGAATCAAGCATGGGCAACGCTGCTGTGTATATATATATATATATATATATATATATATATATATATATATATATATATATATATAATTTTTTAGGTATGCTATATTTATGAATTAAAAGTGCTCAATATTAGGGATAGAAAGTATGTAAATATAAAATTGGACATTGAAATCAACACCCAGAGGCCTGATGATTGCATTTAGCATGAAACAAACGGTTGCCTCGGATTTATCAATCAAACATGTTTCCCTTTCAATAAATCTTCATCAGAGAATAATATATGAAGAAAAAGAAGAAAGAAATTCTGGTATTTTTATTTTTGTGGTGTCTGATTTTCATTGGTTAATTAGGTTTCACTTGTATTTGATTTGTTAAATAAACATTAGTATAATTTATGGCATTCTGAATTCTAGGAGAGATGAAACTCAAAGAAAGTAACATATTCTATGCCCAAATGAAAGACCATAGATATCACTTTTTGCATTTAAGTGTATAATAATTCTAGTATGTCTATATGGAATTCAGATGATAATGTATATTTGTAAGTGTGTGTGTATCTCTAGTAGACCTGTTTGTGGGTTTTCACCTGTTGATTTGGGAAATTTTTTTACATACATACCGGTTTTTATACATGAACATATGTTACATTCTTTAAGATTGTATTCAATAAAGTTGGTGATGTAATATAATGGTTTTATAATGGTTACTAATATATTTATTAGTAATTCCTCAAAGTACTTTCAACATAAAGAACTATGTTTTTTTTTTAATTATGGTGGCATTTGTAAAATCAAGCTTATGACCAGTTTTTGTTCCTGTGTATTACAAGCGAGGTTAAATGGTTCTCCAAACATAAATCCCTTTTATGTTCATATATACTGGCTTTTAGATTTTGAAATGTCTTGCCAGTATAAGTGTTTTTACATTGTAAGAAATTTATTTGATAAGTAGTGGCATCTGAATTGGTATTGGATTTATTTTTCTTCCTAATTATATCTTGTCATGGATGTGGTGGTAAAGATCCTAGCACTAGGAATAACTAATGCATTTACAAGTTTTATAGAGTGTTAGAAGTATAGAATTATGAATTTTGTTTTGTTGTTAGAAGTACTGTCAATGGTGTCTAGTTTTTTTCTTTTATTTATTTGGAGATTTTGTAAGCTTATTTTCTAGCATTGAGGATGAAGTGATGTGGGTAGTGAAGAAGTTTAAATGTTTTCTCACTTCATTTCTCCTTTTCACCTAGGTATTCTGGGCTACATATTCTAAGGTCTTTGAGGTAAAATTCTATGACTAATCCTGATTTAATTTTTTGATTTTGGTAGGAATAAAAGTTAAATTGTTTTTGTTAGTGGGTTTACAATAAACTCTAAAATCTTCCTTGTTGTTATGCATTAATAAAATGTCAAGGAAAGGTAGAAATTTGTTTATTTCAAATTCATCTCCTTGAATTTGGAACACCATATACTAACATTTGTTTAACAAGTCAAATGCATGTGAAACCTGATTAACCAATAAAACACCATGAAAATAATTTTATTTTCTGGTGTTACATAATCTGCATATTGGTTATAAGCCATATAAAACAAATCAGTCAATCAATGAAATACTGATTAGCTACACAACACAGTATAAATATATACAAAATGTAATGGTTAGCACTCATTTCCAAGTATTTCCATCTGCTAGCCAAGATGCCAGGTAAGGACTGATAACATTGCAGATTTTCCTTTGAATTTTACCAAGAATCTCAAAATACATAGCAGAAGAACCAGACTAGATGTGGCAGAAATATTTAATGCTTGGATGAATGCAAGACTTATAAAGTTATAAGATAGATTCTGGTGATAAAAAATTGTTTAGCATGAAGCAGTGAACCAACTTTTCCTAGCAGTATATATCTCTATAATTTGTGTGTACACATGAAACAGACTGTTGCTGCTGGGTGTTAACCTCAATGTCCACTTTTATATTTATATACACTATATTCCAGATATTGAGCACTTTAACACATAAATATCACATACCTTAAAACTATATTTTATCATATATATAAGTGCTCAATATCAGGGATATAAGTGCTCAATATCAGGGAAATGTTTGTGTATGAGTTTAATTAATATTTTTCCTAAGTTTATTTTTATGTTTTTGTTGTACGGTGGGTTGAACATATGATGTTTCTCTTCCTGTTGGCTTTTTTGTGCTGTGTGGTGTATATATGAGTGTTGCTAGGAATCCACTATCTTTTAGGGCTGTTTCATAGTCTTTCTTAGCTTTGTTGAAGATGGTTTTACTGGAAGAATTGTCAGAATGTTTGCGGTTAATTAATTGTGGTATGGTTTCACTGAAAGAATTGTCAGAAGGCCTGCAGTTAATTGATTGCAGTATCTGCTTCATTATTGATGGTAGGTGGTTGGAAAATGTGTGCATATACAGTGGTTTATCATTGGGTTTTCTCTATGGCTTATATATACATTTTCTGAGGTTGAAAGTGACGTCTAGAAAATCTACTTTGTTTAGGTTTTTTTATGTCTATGCTGAATCCCATATTTTTGAAAATTTTTTGAACGTTTTTTCTCGTGTTGTCTGTAGTTTGTTTGTTACAGTTTTATATGATTATGATACCGTCCTCCATGTAGTGTTCTGTTTTATTTCTATTGATTATTTTACTTATTTCATGTAGCAAATATATACCTATGAATTTGCAGGTCTCTGCACCATCAAGGCTTTCCATTGTAGTGTCAAAGGTCCCTTCTTTATTTATCCATGCATCTTCATTGTCAAAGAGTAGTGATTTGCAGGAGTATTTAATGATTTTTATTTCATTTGTGTTTATTTTTATTTGTTCTTGAACTAAGGAGATACTCTTATCTAGCATGGGTTCTGTTATACAATGGTAGAATTCTTTTATATCTAGTTGTATAAATTGGCAATTATGTTTGTTTTTAGGTTGCAGAATCAGTCTATAGTTGTTTTGTATATTTCCACTGATTCATTCTTAACTTCTTCCTTAGCTCTGAATTAATTCTGTCTAGTATTATTTTACTTATTTTATGTACTTCATTTTTGGTTAGGTTTATGAGTCTGCATTTTGGGTTTGTTCTGAAATTATCCTTGTTGTCTTTTAGTATGATGAATGTTTGTGCTTTTAGTGATGCAATTTATTCAGTCATCAAGGTCTTATTTTTGGGCAATTATTTTAACTTCCTTATTAATATCATGTTATCTTGTTTTTGGTGCTTTTTTTATATGTTTTAGTTATGTTGTCTTTGAGTAATTTGTTGTGTTTAAGGGAACTTAGTTCATATAAATTTTTAGTTTTGTCCCCTGCAATAAATACTTAAGTTGAATTGTTTATTTTAGTTATATCTTCTTTTAGTTTTTTTTGGAAGGCATCTTGTTTATGGAATTTTATGTTTCTTACTAAGTTAAGTCTTTCTGGATGTTGTCTAGTTTGTGTTGTGGGGGATATTTATTTTTTTTAAAGTCGTTTTTTTTTTTTGGTTTTAAAGGTGTATTTTTCCTTGATTGTGGTATTTGCGATAAGTTCTTGGTTTAAAAAGAAATGTGCTTTCCATCTCATTATTTTTATGAAGCTTCCTATTTTTTTTTATTTATATATGATAGAGAGAAATGGATACATACACTTATATATGTGCATATATGTTTATAACATTGAGTAGATGCAGTGTTTATTTTAAAAAATATTTCATTCATTTAACCTTTTGAATAAGAGAGACACAGGTTCAGATCCTGCTGGAGGGCATATTTTTCTTCAGTAAGATTTCTGGAATATTCAGGCTAGTAAATGAAATACAGTGGAACCTCAATTCAAAAATTTAATTCATTCCTGAAGGCTGTTCGTAACCTGAAATGTTTGTAAACTGAAACTATTTTTCCAGTAGGAATCAATGTAGAAAGAAAAAAGTCACAGTACAATAAAATAGGAAAAGAAAAATACAGCACAACACACGAATG
Source organism: Acanthosepion pharaonis (assembly GCA_903632075.3). NCBI lineage: Eukaryota > Metazoa > Mollusca > Cephalopoda > Sepiida > Sepiidae > Acanthosepion > Acanthosepion pharaonis. Next base: position 1,698,978 of record CAHIKZ030000907.1, on the reverse strand, counting down.
TATACAACACAATGGTCGACTCGGAAATTATTCCATTCAGGTTAACTCAGTTCAGCAATGTTGTTCAAGAACCGAAATTTTGTTTGATAACTGAAGCATTTTCATCTCAAATTTTCTGTTCAAAAACTGATTTGTTCGACATGTGAGATGTTTGAGAACTGTGGTTGCCACTAAAAATGACATTTAAAGTATTAAAAATATGTTGAACTAATGAATAAAACAATTCATTATTTCTTTAGACCAGTTATGAACGTTTGGAAATTTAAATAAGAAAAATGTACTTAAAGGCATTATGCATCCTTTTTTAATCATGATGCTTTTCATTGCTGAGTTGGTTAAAGCACATTGGATTTAACAATGATTTCTTTTGCAAAGACAGAAGCAGATTTGCATTTTTCCTTAATAAGACTTCTCAAATATTAAGGCCTGTAGACAAAATAAAATAATTTTTAGAATAAAAGTGTCTACTCAAATATGGATATCCACTAAAAAGAAAGTTAAAAGTGATAAAAATGCATGTTTATGTGTGTCTTATTGATATCATTTATATGTTTTTGGTATTTAATTTCACCGAATAATGCAATCCTTTTCAAGTTATCTTGATAGATTTGGATGTATTTACTCTATTTACATTGTTTGGGCTGTTGTCCTCATCTTTATTGCCTTATTCACAATGTTTTGGTTGTTGTATGCTACAGCCTTCTTCATATGTTATTAGTTGGAATTTCAAAATGATCCCTTTACATAGTGGAATTAGAATAATTTACCCTCCATGGATTAAATAAAGGGTTTGGTTTAAAATTCCAATTAATATAACCTAAGAAAGTCGGAGTGTACAACGGATGAAACATTGTGAATATGGCAATAAAGATGAGGACAACAGTCTGAACAATGTAAATAACGTAAATAGTTACAATACCTCATTTCAGAAATATAGACAGATGTACATTTGTGTGTGGTGTGAAATTTTTTTTCTAAACAACTTTTATCAAATTCATCTTAATTATTACAACAGCCAAAAAATAATGATTATCATATTACTTAAAGATTATACTATGCCACATCTTTTATCATTTCAAGTCATATCAGTTACATTGGCCCTCAGATCTGTCAGATTTCCTTTTAACTGAAGTAATTTTTTTTTTTCACAGTGATGATCACCCTATACAAGGCCCAGGAGCCACTCAAGGTAGAGGGTTACAGAGTAGGCTCAGTTTATTTGAATATATGGGGAAGATAACATTTAACCCTAGACTTGAACAAATTAAGATTATAGTGATTGGGGGAAACATCCACTTGGAAATCAGTTCCATAGAACACCGGTTCACATGAAGAATCTGGTTGAAGGGAATTTACATCTCACCAATGGAATATGGAGGGAATGAAGATGGTTTGCTAAAACATGTGTAGAATGGTGGGTCCTAGCCATGAAGAATGTAGTTTGTCTGAGCACTTTCCATGGAAGCAGTGATAGAATA